>BOPN01004692.1:77500-80000 GCA_017312705.2 Penaeus japonicus
GGAAAAAGAAGAGAGAGAGAGAGAGGAGGGTGGGGCGGGAAAGGATGGAGAGGATACAAAAAATAAGAAGGGAGAGAGAGAGGGACGAAGAAACAGATAGAAGAGGGAGAGAGATGGGGGGCGGGAGAAGGAAAAAAATAAAAAGAAGAAAGGAGAGGGAGAGGAAAGAATGAATAAGAAGAGAGAGAGAGAGTGACGAAGAGAAACAGATGGAAGAAGAGGGAGAGAGATAGGGGAGGGAGAAGGAAGGAGAGAGAGAGAAAATAACAAATAAAAAGAAGAAAGGAGAGGGAGGAAAGACTTAATAAGAAAAGAGAAATAGGGCGAGGGAAGAGCAACAAAAAGGATGGAGAATAGGGAGGGAAGGCGAAAGTGAAAGGGAAGAAGGACGTAGGGGGAGAGGAAAGAAAGAATAAGAAAAGAGAACGGAAGAGGGAAGAAGAAAGAAGAAATCGAAGGGGAAGGAAATGGGAAAAGCAAGGAAAAAGGGAAAGGGAAGTAGGAAGCAGAAGGATAAAGAGGGAGAGGTAAGAAGGAAGGAAGAGATGAATAGGGAGAGCTAAGAAAGGAGAGGGAGGAGAAGCAATGAGATGGAGAGAAACAGGGGAAGGAGAGCGAAGAAGAAAAGAGAAGAAAGTGAGGGAAGAGAACAAGAGAGGTGAGAGAGAAAGAGAGTGTGTAGAATGTGTGTAAATATATACATACATACATATATATATATATATATATATATATATATATATATATATATATATATATATATATATATATATATACACACACACACACACACACACACACACACACACACACACACACACATATAAATATATATATATATATATATATATATATATATATATATATATATATATATATATATAAACACACACACTGTATATTTATGTATATATATACATATATATATGTATACATATATATAAATAAATATATATATATATGCATATATATATATATATATATATATGTATGTATGTATGTATACACACACACACACATACATGTAAGTACATAAGCATCGCTCATTGGAAGGAGGGGGGGGGGGGGGAGTGAGGCGAAGAGCTGTGGCAGCAGGAGGAAGAATAAAGGATGGCAAAATAACAAAATAAGGTGGCCTGTGTTGGATTAAGAAAGACAAGAAACACAAGAATCCGTTAAAGACAGAAGATAGAAACATCGACTTAAGGAAAATCAAAATATTTGTACACATCATAATGAAACAGCATTTGAATAATCGTAACAAATGAACACAGCATCCGAAAATGGCAGCCGAATACAATGGCAACTAAATGCAACAAGACCCGAACTCAGTGACATCCAAAAGCAACAAGCAGATAAGCACAATAATATCCAAATGCAACATCAATGAACAATGCAACACAATCCAAATTTAACAATATCCGAACACACAACATTCAAACAATAACTTCTTAATATAGCAACGTCCGAGGACAGCAACATCCGAACACATCAACATCCGAACACACGAACATCCGAACACACCAATATCCGAACACGCTAACATCCGAACATACCAATATCCGAACACACCAACATCCGAACACACTAACACCCGAACACACCAACACCCGAACATACCAACATCCGAACACACTAACACCCGAGCATACCAATATTCGAAAACGCTAATATCCGAACACACCAATATCCGAACACACTAACACCCGAGCACACCAACTTCCGAACACAAAATCCGAACACATCCACATCCGAACACAAAATCCGAACACATCAACACTCGAGCACCCAAAACAAAACTACTCGTCCAGCCATCACGTGACCTCCATATCTATTCCAATGTAATGCACCCCCCCCCCCCCCAACATAAATCCAAAAGCTGCGGATACTCTATATGCAGAAATGACGTCATGATTTAGTTTCGGTTGCAACATAAATCCTGTAGGCAATTGCACAACGATGCTCACAAAGCTCATTGTCTGGATGGGGGTGTGGGCTGTGGGTTGGTGGGGGGGGGGTGGAAAGAGAGAGAGAGAGAGAGAGAGAGAGAGAGAGAGAGAGAGAGAGAGAGAGAGAGAGAGAGAGAGAGAGAGAGAGAGAGAGAACAAGAAAGGGACAGACAGATAGACAGAGATAGAGAAATAAATAGACAGGAGAGAAAGAAATAGACAGAGGGAGAGGAAGAAATAGACAGAGGGAGAGAAAGAAATAGAGAGAGAGAGAGAGAGAGAATGATTCTGGGTCTGGAATAGGCATAGATAGGGGGTGGGATGGATGATGGTGAAATGGGACGAGGAAGGGAAGTGGTGGTGGTGCTGTTGGGGATGGGGTGGGGGTGGGGGAAGAACGATGGTGAGAATGGATGTTGACAGCAAGAAAGATTTTAATGCATCGGCTGCTATCGGTGGTTCTCCTCTTGTTGTTTGTTTGTTTACGTAAAAATGATTGTTTGTCTGTGCTTGATGTGTTGCTTGTAATATTCTAAATTGTTAATAACTGT
>BOPN01004692.1:87500-90000 GCA_017312705.2 Penaeus japonicus
TGGAGAGAGAGAAGGATGAAGGGATGAAGGGAAGTAGGAGAATTAGAGAAAGAAGGAAGGAGAAATGAGAGAGTGGGAATGAGATAAAGAGAGAGGGGAGAGGGAGAGAAAGAGATGGGGAAGGAGAGAAGCATATAGTGAGAGAGAGAGAGAGAAAGAGAGAGAGAGAAAGAGCAAGAGCGAGAGCGAGAGAGAGAGAGAGAGAGAGAGAGAGAGAGAGAATGAGACGGAGAAAGAGAGAATGAGACGGAGAGGGAGACAGAAAGAAACATTATTTGATAAACAGAAAAAGATGAATATATCCTTTCCAAGAAACAATCCAAACAAACAAACAAATAGTTGCACAAAAAACAAAACATACAAAATATTAAAAACAACAACTAAAAAACAAAATAACTAAACGAGACAGGTAGAGAGGAAATAAATCAATCTAGAAAAAAGCAAGTAGAAAAAAGAGAGAAAAAAAAAAGAAGAAAAAACGAATAGAAGGCATAACAGATCAAAGGAAGAAAGTAAGCAGGTAGAAATACTTCGTTACATCACGCAAGGAAAATCTTTTGAAGTTTCGTCGTTACAAATGCTGCTACGAACTCTTGCTCTTTCGCTCACTCTCTGTCACTCTTATCGTACGTGTTTGTTGATCTGTTGTTGTTTTTTCTATTTAGTTATTATGTTTTTTTTCTCTTTTTCTTTTGCGTTTTGTATGTTATCGTTCCCTTTCTCTGTTTGTCTGTTTGGTTGCCTGTCTGCTTCTCTCTCTCTCTCTCTCTCTCTCTCTCTCTCTCTCTCTCTCTCTCTCTCTCTCTCTCTCTCTCTCTCTCTCTCTCTCTCTCTCTATCTCTCTCTCTGGGTCTGGTTGTCTATCTTTCTATCTGTCTATCTTTCTCTCTCTCTTTCGCTCTCCTCCCCTCTCTTTTTCGGTTATCTATCTGTCTGTCTGTTTGTCTGTCTATCTCTCTCTCTCTCTCTCTCTCTCTCTCTCTCTCTCTCTCTCTCTCTCTCTCTCTCTCTCTCTCTCTCTCTCTCTCCTCCCTCTTATCTCTCACTCTCTAACCTACAACACAACATTCTCAAACTAAGTAAAGTACATCTCAAGATATTTTATTTCATCTACGAGTACCTCTCTTCCCTAAAACTTAAAACATCTTTTCACGATTTTTCGTGTTGCAATACACTAACCCGAAGAGAAAGACCAATAAAGATAAAACAGGGAAAGAGAGAGAAAAAAAAGTAAATAAAAAAAAAATCTACTTTAGATGTAGACTGTAGACTTGACGCGACGTAACGAAAGAAAATGTGAACAAGGGTAGACTATTTATTTTTTTCCCCGGCAACGTGAGTGTCACTGTGAAAGACTGTTAAATACGGTGTCGGTTTGTTTAATTGCCGTGTTAAATTGTTGTGAGAAGGTATGTCCTTGTGTTTGTGATGCTGTTTGTTACGTTTAAGAGAAGGTTTATCTATTTGTTTATCGTTGGTTATTGGTTTTCGTTTTATCTTTTTCATGTTCTATTGGGAAGTAAGAGGGAGAGATTAAGAGGAAGATAGATAGAGATTGAGAGAGAGAGAGAGAGAGAGAGAGCGAGAGAGAGAGAGAGAGAGAGAGAGAGAGAGAGAGAGAGAGAGAGAGAGAGAGAGAGAGAGAGAGAGAGAGAGAGAGAGAGAGAGAGAGAGAGAGAGAGAGAGAGAGAGAGAGAGAGAGAGAGAGAGAGAGAGAGAGATTGATAGAGAAAAAGAAAGAGAGATAGAGACAGACAGATACACAGATAGATAGATAGATTGAGAGAGAGAGAGAGAGAGAGAGAGAGAGAGAGAGAGAGAGAGAGAGATTGATAGAGAAAAAGAAAGAGAGATAGAGACAGACAGATACACAGAGAGAGAGAGAGAGAGAGAGAGAGAGAGAGAGAGAGAGAGAGAGAGAGAGAGAGAGAGAGATTGATAGAGAAAAAGAAAGAGAGATAGAGACAGACAGATACACAGATAGATAGATAGATTGAGAGAGAGAGAGAGAGAGAGAGAGAGAGAGAGAGAGAGAGAGAGAGAGAGAGAGAGAGAGAGAGAGAGAGAGAGAGAGAGAGAGAGAGAGAGAGAAGAGGAGAGAGGAGAGAGGAAAAAGAAGATAAGAGAAGAGAAGGAAAAGAGAAGAAGAGAGAAGAGAAGGGAAAGAGAAGAGAAGGGAAAGAGAAGAGAAGAGAGGGTGTAAGAGAAGAGGAGAGAAGAGAGGGGGAAAAGAAGAAAAGAGGGGGGAAATAAAAGAGAAGTGAAGAGAGGGGAAAGAGAAGAAGAGAGAAGAAAGGGGGAAGAGAAGGGAAGAGGGGGAAAGAGAGAGGAGAGGGGAAAGAGAAGAGGAGAGAAGGGAGGGAAAAGAGAAGAAGAGAGAAGAGAAGAAGAGAGAAGAGAGGGGAAAGAGAAGAGGAGAGAAGAAATGGGAAAGAGAAGGGGAGGGAAGAGAGGAGAAAGAGAAGAGGAGAATTGAGAGGGGGAAGAAAAGAGAAAAGGG
>BOPN01004693.1:42500-45000 GCA_017312705.2 Penaeus japonicus
GGGTTAATAAAAATGGAAATATTGGGTAACAATAGCTATACTTTTAATCTTGGCAATAATTATGATAATGTTCATTGAGCATAATGATAATAATTAGCACAATAAAAGAATATAAATAATTTTGATAGTAATGATAATTCTATGTTATGTTATGATAATGATAAAAGTAATGATAATAATGATAATGATGGTGATAATAATGATATTGATGATGATAATAACACTAACTATAATAATGGTAGCAATGATGATGAAAATGTGGTAATAACAATAGTCATCATAGAAATATTATTGATGAAGATGATGACGAAGATGATGATGGTGATAATATTAAAGATGATGGTAGTGTTGATTATAATGATGAAAAGGGTGATAATAGTGCTGATGAAGATGATGATAATGATAACGATGATGATGATGATGATAAGGATAATTATAATAATAACAACAATATAAAAAGTATGATAATTGTCATAATGATGAGGAGGAGGATAGCAAAAATGATAATAACGATTTTTAAAAAAAATTAATAATAAAAATAATAACAATGATAATAAACATAATGATAATAATGACATTAAACAGCAAAATGAGGAAAATGATAGCGATAGTAAAAAGGATAATGATAATGTTGATAATAGTATAGTATAAGTAATAGTAATGATAATAATGTAAATGATAATATTAGTCATAATAATAATAACAAACCATCATCATAATAATATTGATAATGGCTATGATGATAATGATATGATGATAGAAATCCTCCTCATCTTAATGATAATGTTAATGATTATAATGATGATAATAATAATGATAATCATAATCATAATGATAATAATAATAATAACAACAGAAATAGCAATAACGATCGTAATAAGGATGATAGTATTAATATTTCAACAAGAGTTTCCCTACTACTACTTCTAATGATGAAGAAGATGGAATGATAACAACAACAATTACAATGATAATAACAAGAACAATAATAACAACAATAACACACTCAGCAGTAATAACAATCTCCATCTACCAGAGACTCTTAAAACCATCAAACAATCCAAGATGGCCGCCGTCACGGGTCGCGTAATCGAGCCATGAAAACTCCTTTAACTAATACCAAGAAAAATCTCAGCCACAGATTAAAGGAGGGAAAATGATACCAAAAGAAAAGAAGAAGAAAAAAAAACATTGAGACGCATTAGAGTTTCCTTTTCCAAACGTGTGACTCCGAACCACCAGGAGAGGAGAAGATAGGGACTGTTGCCAAAATTCTTCTTGTGTCAACGGAGAAATCCAAAATAAATAGATACGTGTTGAGTCGTGTGTATTTTCATGACATTTTCTGAGTGGGTGTACTGTATCCCTACATGCATATATATATATATATATATATATATATATATATATATATATATATATACATATATGCATACATGGACGCTCATATCTCTATATCCTTCTAGGTAAGATATTTAGCGAAAGAGATAAATAGATAGATAGATAGAGAGAAGGGGGGGGGGGGAGAGAATAGATAGGATGGAGGGAGAGACAGAGAGAGAGAGAGAGAGAGACCGACATATAGACAGAGACAGACAGAGAAAGAGAAAGAAAGATAACAAGAGCGGCTCTTGCTGAAGCGCTATTTATCTTGTACGTAGCAGTCGTAACAGTGTTTGATCGTTCTCGTCTCCCTTCGCTCATACCAAGCCAAGAAAAATCGAGAACAAATGTTCCACTCCGACAAACAAGCGTTAGTTCAACTGCACATATTCCTCCTCCTCCTCCCTCCTCCCTCCCCCCTCCACTCTCCCTTACCCCTAACCCCTTCCTTCCAACCCCTCCCTCCCAAAAGAAAAAGAAAAAAAAAACGAAAAAAAGGGTTCAGGAATTTGTCATCGAATTAGTCACAGAAAATGGGGTCACAAAGACGAGAGGGGGGACTCTGCCACCAACGACGTGCCAACTGTAAAATATTGGATGATTCCACTGCTCTGCTGACGGTGTGAACGTGATGGTTATAGCCGTCAGCGATGTATACAGGTATGGAGGGGCAAAGGCAAAATGAAAAAAAATAAAGTTTAGGTTAGTGTTGGCACTTGCTTTCAAAGTTATTTAGTGATATTCTGCGCCGTTGATAAAGGTGGAGATAAAGATTTATTATTCATTACTCCTCAAATAACATCATTGTATTTTTGGTTCATCATATATTCCTTTGTCCACGTATCATCTCTTTCTCATTATTTTTTTCTGTGTTTCTGTTTTTTGTCTTTCTCCTTTAAATCTCCTGTTATCTCTCAAACTCCTCCAATTCATCTGCTTATCAGTCTGTCAAATAGTCTTTTCATCCCTGCTCTAATTTATTCGACGCATCAACCGGTAGTGTCAAGAGCATCACTCACACTCGAGATCATGACACTCATCTTTTGAAGAGGTGTGGAGAAAGGACATGATGACACCTTATTTGTTTACAGTGGTGGGTGTTATCTCTCCTTTTAAC
>BOPN01004693.1:62500-65000 GCA_017312705.2 Penaeus japonicus
AACCGACGCCCAAACCTGCTCGGCTTTCATGTGTTGCAACATCCTTTGCAGCTTTGTGTGTTGCAGAGGAAGAGGGAGAAGAAGAAAATACGGGGTAAGGAAAAAAAGGAATAACATTGATAATGCTAAGAAGCTAACGTAGCAAAGTTATGAATTGAAGATTAAGGGGCAGAAGAAGAAGAAAAAAATAGTTATAGAAAGAAGGAAGGAGAATAACTGCCAAGTTTCTGTGTGTTGCAAAAATGAAGAAGAAGAAGAAGAAGAAGAAAAGAACTCCAGCTAATTTTTATAGCATTCTACATACAGCTTTACGAAAGAGAAAGAGGAGGAGAAGGAAAATGAAGATGAAGAAAAAGAAGAAAAAGGATTTGAAGAAGATGACGAAAAGAAAAAAAAAAAAAAGGCGAATAAAAGACGAGTACTGCTACAAGTAATGAGAACAGAGTCTCCCCATCTGTCCAGCTTCCGCATATTGCATCCTCTGCACAGCCTCGTTCCCCAGTCTCTTGCAAAGGAAGAAGAGGAAGAAGGAGAAGATGGGATAGAGGAGACGATGGAGGAGGAATGAGAGGAATGATAAAAGATGGAAAGAAAACATTTATCCATGCATAGTTCTCATGTGTTCGTATCCTACGTGAAGCTATGCATGTTGCAGAAGTTGAAGGAAGCAGGAGAAAAAGGAAGAAAGAAGAAGAAGAAGAAGGTTAAAAAGAGAGAGAGAGAGAGAGAGAGAGAAGAGAGAGAGAGAGAAGAAAGAAAAGAAAAAAATGAAAATTGAAAAAAAAGAGAAAGAAAAGGAGAAAAACGTTAAAAATAATAACAAGATAATAGTACAGCAACAAGGGAAAAAGAAAGAAAGAAAAAAAAAGCATTAAGAATATATAAGCGCTCCTATTAATAATAAGAAAAGAGGCGTCCCATCTGTCCGGCTTCTGCGTGTTGCAACCTCCGAGCTGCATCATATCTTGCAGAGCTTTTGCAATTCCGAGCAAACATTCCAAGATTCATATTCACAATTTATCGCCGCCGGATTCTTAATTAGCCTTTGGCAACACTGCTATGCTTAAGAGGTTCGTTTGCTTATTTGTCCTTTTTTTTGTTGTGTCTTTTGTTTGTTTGTTTCATTTCATTTTCATTTTGCTCACTTTCTGCTTGATTATTTCTTTGCAGGACTTTTTTTTTGTATCAGCCCATGGCAATACTGCATCGATATCTATTCATTTTCTTAGTTTGTTTGTTTTCATCTCTTTCTTCTTCATTCTTGCTTTCTCATTCGTCTCTCTTTAGTTTCTTCTTCCTTTCCACCTTTGACATTGAAATGACAGTATGATAGAATCTTGTGAGATATATTGCACAAAAGTATTCTGAAGGAAAGCTCAGTGATACTACCAAGTGCTTTAACCCCCCCCCCCCCCCCTACCCCTCCCCTTCCACCCCACTGAATTGATAGATAGATGGACAATGAGATCAATGAAATAAACCGGATAAGTACGCTCAAAAAAATAAGAAAAAGATGAAAAACTAGAATAATAACAAATCTACGAAAACCAATCTATTTACACTGAGTCAATAACAAAGCCCAGCAAATACAGAAATGCAATACAATAACTGGACATCATTCCTGCAAGCAACACTAATGCACTACACGTTATCCTCGAAGTGCCAAATCGTAATAGAGATAATATGCTTATCAAAACAAAATTCCGTTCCCTGATTCCTTATTCTAAACTCGTAATATATCTGTTGATACGAGTCTAGTGTCAACAGCAAGGTATAGGTTGAACAGACTGTATCTCAAAGGAATTACCCCTGAAATACTACGGGTATTATCTCACATTAACCGAGAGTTACATGATATTGGAACACACTGTGACACATTCGGCTGGGAACGGTCAGGTTAAAACGCATCAAGATAATTCTAGAGGAAATACATGGTAAAGGTTTCACTGATTGTGTGTTGTAGTTTTCTTCTTCTTCTTCTTCTTCTTTATTTCATTATCATCAATACTTACTTTATACTGATAAAGGCTCATTCAGTTATGGATTTGAAATAATAATTGTGAATGTATATCTTAGAAAATTGCAGATCTATTGGTCCATCACAATGCGATGATTAAAGTAAAGTATATTCAAGGTAGGACTAACATAGAACTCACTCACTCACTCACTCACTCACTCACTCACTCTCTCTCTCTCTCTCTCTCTCTCTCTCTCTCTCTCTCTCTCTCTCTCTCTCTCTCTCTCTCTCTCTCTCTCTCTCTCTTTCTCTCTCTCTCTCACTCTCACTCTCGCTCACTCTTTCTCCGTCTCACTCTGTCTATCTGTATATCTATCTGTCTGGCTATCTACTGTATATATCCATCTGTCTCTCTCTCTCTCTCTCTCTCTCTCTCTCTCTCTCTCTCTCTATATATATATATATATATATATATATATATATATATATATATATATATATATATATATATATATATATATATATATATACATGTATATACAT
>BOPN01004693.1:97500-100000 GCA_017312705.2 Penaeus japonicus
TTATCATTACTGTCATTATCATTGCTATTATGAAAATCATTATTATCATTGTATCATAAATCTTTTCATTGCTATTATCATTATCATTGTCATTATCATATTTTTTGTTATTATCTTTAACATCATTATCATTATTATCATCATTATCATTGCTATTATTAACATTACTACTATCATTGTTACAATTATTATCACTATTATTTTTAAATGTTATCATTACTATCTTTATTGATAACATCAATATCATTATTGTCCTATTTATCTTTATCCTAATTAATGTTTAATCATTATTATTGTTATCATCATTTTTATCATTATTATCACCATTTTATATTTTTTATTGTTAATATTATTGTCAGCGTTATCATCATCAATATTATTATTCTTATCATTTTACCTTTTATGATTATTGTTATCATTATTACCATTACATTTATCATCATTATCATCATCACCATTATTATTACTATTATTACCATTATTACTATCACTATCATCATTGTTATAATAATAATAATAATAATAATAATGATAATAATAATAATAATAATAATAATTATTATTATTATTATTATTATTATTATTATTATTATCATTATTATTATTATCATTATTATTGTTATTATTATTATTATTACTATCATTATTATTATTATAATTACTATTATCATTATCATCATCATCATTATTATCATAATTATTATTATCATTATCATCATCATAATTATTAACCCTATCATTATTATCATCATTATCTTCATCATTATCATTAGTAGTATCATTATCATTATCATTATTTTATTATCATTACTGTTATTTTATCATAATAATAATAATTATAATTATCATTATTATTATTATTATTATTATCACTTTTTATTATTATTATTATCATTATTGTTTTTATCATTATTATTATTATTATTATTATTATTATTATTATTATTATTATTATCATTATCATTATTATTGTTGTCATTATCATTATTATCATCATTGTTATTATCATTATCATCATTATCGTTATTATCATTATCATTATCATCATCATTAACATTATTATTATTATTATTATTATTATTATTATTATTATTATTATTATCGTCATTGATGTCATTATTATTATCATTATCCTTATTATCATCATCATTATTATCATCATTTTTATTATTGTTATTACCATTACCATTATCAATATCATCATTATCTTTATCATTATCATTATTATCATCATGATCAGTAAAATCATCACTATCATCATTGCCCTCATCATTATTGCCATAAACTTCTTTGTCATCCATATCCTCATTACCTTTTTTTATTTGTTGTTACTATTGTTATTATCATCTTCATTACTTTCATCCCTATTGTAATTGTTATTATCATCATTTTTATCATCGTATACTTTTCGTTATCACCAATACTACAATTGTTATCATAATAATTTTCATCCCATTTCATCATTATTTTTGGTATCATTGTTATTGGTATTGCTGTCATTATCATCATTATTCTTCCTCTTCTTCTTCTCTTCTATTACTCTTTACATTCAGCCTTCCTCTTCTCCCCTCTCTTCTTATCCTCTGCTTCTTCTTTTCTTTCCCTTCCATTCTCTTTTCCCTCTGCCCCCCCCCCCCCCACTCCCCTCAGCCTACACGCTTTATGATTCAACGCAAACTGTTGACGTACCAAACGAACCCCCTTCCCCCTTCCCCTTATCCCTCCCTCCTCCCTGTACCTTAACCTACCTCCTATCCCTACTCCCTATATCCACCCCTTACATTCTCCCTCCCCTTTACCCCCACCCCCCACCTCAACCCTCAACCCCCCAAAACCCCTGTGCACACACGTGAGGCCGGTCCCCCCCACCCCCACCCCCGCACCCTTCGAACACCCACCACCCCACCCTACCCCCTCACCCCACTCCAATCCCCCTTAACCCCACCTAACCCCTTCACCCCACCTGCTCCTCACCCCACCCCCCACACCCCACCACCCCTCACCTCACTCCAACTCTTCCCACTTCACCATCTCATCTCCTACCCCCCTTACACTCCCAATCCCTCCCCCTCCACACACACACCCGAACAAGACGGACGAAGAGCGAAGTTCTTCGAGAATTTCGAAAATGTGAAAGATTTTTGAGATTCTCGGAGCCGCGGCCTGGAAGATGGTCTGAAAATAACAAGTGGGTATAGGTCCGCCCAAAAACTTGTTTGTGCACGATTTCCAGGGGTCGCGTGTAAAGTTCCTGAATATATTAGGGGGGAGGTGTGGGAGGTTAGGGAGGGAGAAGGAGAAAGGGGGAGGGGAGGGAGAAGGAGGGAGGGAGAGGGTGGGAAAAGGAGGGAGGGGGAGGGGAGGGAGAAGGAAAAGAGGGTGGGGAGGTGTGGGGGAGGGAGAGAGGGAGGGAGGGAGGGAGGGGAGGGGGAGGGAGGGAGGGGAGGAGAAGGAGGGAGGGAGGGAGGGAGAAGGAGGGAGGGGGAGGGAGGGAGGAGGA
>BOPN01004694.1:0-2500 GCA_017312705.2 Penaeus japonicus
AAAAACATATATATATATAGATAGATAGATAGATAGATAGATACCTACAGGGTTATTTCTTCCTTTAATTCCCGACAGTTCTTTTAAAATATCTACTCTATTTAATGACTTATCCAAGGTTTCAGAATAAATATCATTGTAATATATATATAAATATATATATATATATATATATATATATATATATATATATGTGTGTGTGTGTGTGTGTGGGGGGGGGGGGGTGTTTGTGTGTGTGCATGTATTAAATATTATATATATATATATATATATATATATATATATATATATATATATATACATATATACATACACACACAAATTTATACACTATAACGTACACAAACAAACTATAATGACAATGATAATAACAATAACAGTAATATGCAATATCACAAACGGGGTCGAATTCTTAGGAGAAAAGTAAAACTGAAATGGGCGCTTCAGTGGACAGCGCAAACTTCCAAGACTTCTTTTAAGTATCATCCTGGAGTACAATGGCACATGCACTCGTCATAAGAACAGCACCCTCAAAAAAAAGAAAGAAAGAAAGAAAGAAAAAAAAAAAAGCCACCAGTACAACCACGATCGCAATGTCGTGGTTGACAGATGTCTGCTATAATTAAAGGAGGCTACAAAGAGAGTAACCACAATAAAAGTAACAATACAGAACCCAAACCGTATAAATGAAACCAAAACTTAAATATCTTAAAATGTTTTAAAATGTTTGATGTTTAACAAACACGGAAGAAAATACGGATACTTACCGAGGTGGTGCGGAGGTCGGAACTAAGTAAGGTGGTTATAGCTTGAGCTAGCCAGCTAACCTTGCTTTGATGCTTTAAAACTGAACCGCAAGATTCGTACGAACACTCACTCAACAAGCACACTCATTGAAACATTCACACTAGATATTGGATTAGTGCCTGACAATGAAAATGAACAAACCCTGTACAATATTTACACATAAATGTGTATATATATATATATATATATATATATATATATATATATATATATATATATATATGTATATATATATATATATATATATTAATAACATTGGCACTAAAAGAAAGGAAAAACTTGCGACGTTTCAAACTTTTTCATGGAAGTTCCTCTTCAGGCGAAAGTAATCCAAAAATGAATACAGGAAGTAAATTTATACAAGAATATATATAGAAAGGATGATCTTGCAAGGAATGTCCGAAGTTCTACATAGGTTAAACGGGTAGCGAGTTGGTAAAGAGAATAAGTGAAAATAAACGCGATGTCAGGTACGCGAAGGAATCGAATGCTTGTTTTATTCACATGCGTGATGCCGGTCATCAATTGAATTGGAATAATGTTCAATTAATTCACAAATCGTCTAATGCGTATGAAAGAAAGATGCTTGAATCTCTTTTAATTAAAAAGATTCCCAATATTAATTTGAGTGCTGGTCAATGGGGGTTGGATGATCTTACCTCCTTTTTAGTGGGAAAAGCTTTCCCTAGATTAATTGACCTTAAACATCCTTCTGTGACCTGAGTCAGCCCTTGTTCCTACGGTCATCCTTTCTATATATATTCTTGTCTAAATTTACTTCCTCTATTCATTTTTTGGATTGCTTTCGCCTGAAGAGGAACTTTCATGAAAAAGTTCGAAACGTCGCAAGTTTTTCCTTTCTTTTAGTGGCAGTGTTATTAATTCTGTTATGTGCACGTTACTGTGTTTTTTGTGATTCATATATATATATATATATATAATATATATATATATATATATATATATATGTATGTATGTATGTATGTATGCATATATGTAAATATTATATATATATATATATATATATATATATATATATATATATATATATATATATATATGTATATAAACATATATACATAAACAGACACACACATTATATATATATATATATATATATATATATATATATATATATATATATATATATATATATATATATATATATGAATATGTATATAAACATTTAAATATAACATATATATATATGTATATATATATATATATATATATATATATATATATATATATATATATATATATATAGTATGTATATAAACATTTAAATATAATATATATATATATATATATATATATATATATATATATATATATATATATATATATATATGTATGTATATATGTATATATATATGTATATACATATATATATATATATATATATATATATATATATATATACATATATATATGTATATGTATATATGTATATATATATATATTTATATATATATATATATATATATATATATATATATATATATATATATATATATATGTATGTATACATATATACATACACATACAAAAAGACACACACACAATTATATATATATATATATATATATATATATATATATATATATATATATATATATATATATATACATATAGATAGATAGATAGATAGATAGATATATATATACATACACACACACACACACACACACAC
>BOPN01004694.1:40000-42500 GCA_017312705.2 Penaeus japonicus
GGTGCTGGTAAGACTGAGAACACAAAGAAGGTGTTGTCTTACTTCGCCAACGTCGGTGCCACCGACAAGAAAGAGGGCGAGAACAAACAGGTAAGATGTTTTTAAATGTGGCACAAAATACACCAACATCATCACTCGTGGCGTGACGTCTGATGCAATTCTAAAGTGCTAATACCTACAATTTCGTTATATTTATTTATTTTTTTAATGCAGAACCTGGAGGACCAGATCATCCAGACCAACCCCATCCTTGAGGCCTATGGTAACGCCAAGACCACCCGAAATGATAACTCATCTCGTTTCGTAAGTCAACTTAAGTTCTTTTGGAATTGGAAAATGCATTTCATGAGTTTCATAATACGGACGGAATATAGTATCCTTTTTTTCTTTTTTAACTCTCTTTATACACAGGGTAAATTCATCCGCGTCCACTTCGGCCCCAACGGAAAGCTTTCCGGCGCTGATATCGAGGTCTACCTGCTGGAGAAGGCTCGTGTCATCTCCCAGTCCCCCGCCGAGCGTGGCTACCATATCTTCTACCAGCTGATGTCCGACCAGATCGACTACGTTAAGAGTTAGTGTATTTCAGTGTATTCAAGTACTGTAATATATTTTCTAACTTGTGTGAGTCAATGCATTTCATTTGGTCAAATTTCTGAAAGTTATTCTTCTTCTTCAGAAATCTGCCTCTTGTCTGACGACATTTACGACTATCACTATGAGGCTCAGGGCAAGGTTACCGTCCCATCCATTGACGACAAGGAAGACATGCAGTTCACTCATGTAAGTATTGAACATATCGCATACCACAATGTATCTGTTTTACCTATTTTACTGAGCATCTTTAAAGCACATTTTAATCAAATCTTATACGAAAAACTCTAAACATAGAAACATCTAGAGTCACTTACCTTTTTTTTATATTCTTACAGGAAGCTTTCGATATTCTGAACTTCTCCAACGAGGAGAGAGACAACTGCTACAAGGTTACTTCGAGTATCATGCACTTTGGTAACATGAAGTTCAAACAGAGGGGTCGTGAGGAGCAGGCTGAAGCCGAAGGCACTGAGGTACGACTTTGCGAGCTGTAAATTATAATCCAACAAAATGATGGAACTTCAGTCTTCAATAGTTTATATCTTTTAATTGACTTGAAAATAGACTTCTTACATTTTTTCTTTCTTTCTAAAGGCAGGAGAACTCGTTGCAACTCTGCTTGGTGTTGACGCCGAGGAGCTCTACAGGAACTTCTGCAAGCCCAAGATCAAGGTCGGTGCTGAGTTCGTCACCAAGGGTATGGGTGTCAATGCTGTCAACTACAACATCGGTGCCATGGCCAAGGGCATTTTCTCACGTGTGTTCTCGTGGCTCGTCAGGAAGTGTAACCTGACACTTGAGACTGGCCAGACTCGTGCCATGTTCATCGGTGTGCTCGATATTGCCGGCTTCGAGATCTTCGACGTAAGTCCAAGGGATTCATCATTGGGAGAAAGGGTCACACAACGTGAATATCGTGTATCTATTGCCTGTTTAGACCTTCTACACTGTGTTAGAGGCAACGATTGGAACACATACTAATCATTATCTTTCTCCCACTAGTTCAACGGTTTCGAACAGATCTGCATCAACTTCTGCAACGAGAAGTTGCAGCAGTTCTTCAACCACCACATGTTTGTGCTGGAACAGGAAGAATATGCAAGAGAAGGCATTGTCTGGCAGTTCGTCGACTTTGGTATGGATCTACAGGCTTGTATTGAACTCTTCGAGAAGGTAAGCTTTCTTTATGAATGCTATACTAGCCTTGAATAATGAATATAATGTAGTTCTGTAAAAGTAATTGAAGTATGTTCAGTGTTATATCTTAAGCACATGTTTAACAAAGAATTTGGGCAAATATGATATTTTCCGCCGTGTTTCAAACGAATACAACAATGATGTCTGTTACAAAATAATCATGATAGCGATTTTGGTCTTGGTAGTTCGGAAAGGCATCATGGATTCTATGAAATGTCAAAACTTTATGCTGTAATAAGTATTATTTGTAATATTTAAGTGGCCCGCACCTTTTAATCCCTCAGGAGCCTCCTGACACCCTACCCCTTGTTAGTATAATCTACCAGGATAGAGTATAGGTATAATTCCAAATATACACATTTACATATTATATCTAATGAATTTCTCCAGAAAATGGGTCTCCTGTCCATCCTCGAGGAAGAGTCTATGTTCCCCAAGGCTACTGACAAGACTTTCGAGGAGAAGCTCAACAACAACCATCTCGGAAAGTCTCGTTGCTTCATTAAACCTAAGCCTCCAAAGGCTGGCCAGCCTGAGAATCACTTTGCCATTGTTCACTACGCTGGCACTGTGTCCTACAACCTGACTGGCTGGCTTGAGAAGAACAAGGATCCTCTCAACGACACCGTTGTCGACCAGCTCAAGAAGGCCTCCAACGCCCTGACGGTTGAGATCTTCGCTGACCATCCCGGCCAGTCTGGAGATG
>BOPN01004694.1:55000-67500 GCA_017312705.2 Penaeus japonicus
AAACAAAAAAGTCTCGCTGTTGGATCAGGTTTTGTTTACATGTTACGGGATTGGTCAAAGGAGCCTAAAAAATTATGTAAGGCGCTCGCTGATTGGCGGAATCGATTTACCAGAGTTACCATCAAATTACGGTGATAAAGTCTCTTTACCCTTACCAGGCGACTTATCATCGCTTGATGAATCCCACTTTGCCATGACTGGTAAACGCTCTGGTAGTTGACAGCTGGTAAATGCCTTACCATCGTATGTTAGTGAATCCAGCCCCTGGATAGCAAACAAGAACTAGGAGTAGGTTTCTAAGTTCAGAAGCGACTCGAAAAAAATATTAGGGAATTTTACAGTGTGAGTGAAAGAGTAGTTTCTGTAATACTGAAACTAAAAATTATCCAAGTATGCCCTCCTACCGGCAGTCATAGTGATGAGGAGATAGAGAGTTTCTATGAAGATGTGCAAGCAGCTACCGATAGAGCAAAAACCGATTTTACCGTGATTATGGAGGATTTTAATGGCAAGATAGGAATAAGGGAAGATGGGGAAACCTCGACTGGGAAACATGGAATAGGCACCAGAAATGAGAGAGGGCAAAGGCTGATAGAATTCGCTGAAGCTCGATCTCTTAAAATTATGAAAAAAGACCCGGGAGGAAATGGACATGAAAATCACCATCCGGCACTAAAAATGAAATCGACTTCATAATCACCAATAGGCGCGACATTGTACAAGACGTAACCGTTATCAATAAATTAATGTCGGTAGGAACCAAAGACTGGTCAGAAGTAGAGTAAAAGTACTGCTAATAAGGGAAAGAAATAAGCTCACAGAGAAGCCTCTCGTTAATCTAATGAACATGAAGAATAGAGCGATGGAATTCAGTATTAACATCCAAAACAGATACTCATCTCTCGAAGATGATTTTGACATAGACCAAATGAACACCCAATTCAGTGAGGTATTAAAGGAAGTTCCACTTGAAATAGGGGGTAAAGACAAAAAAGAAAAATTCAGTAAGCTTTCGGTAGAGATAAAAAAGCTTGTGAAACAGCGTAGGGACATGAAAATAACATCAAGTAATAGAAGACTTATATTGCGACCTATATCACTCAAACGATCAACCACGTATGGAGACAAACACAACAATTGGAGACGTTCTAAACATTTCTGGAGGAAGTAAAAGGGCACTGAAATGCATGAGAAGAGGAAAAACACCAGAAGATGGAATTAGTGTAGATATTGTTCAAGATGCAGGAGAGATTGCGGCAGTAAAACTGGCCAATCTTTTTAAGAAATGTCTAAGCATCGGTAAAACTCCGAAATCCTGGAAAAACACAAAAAGGGGGACACAGAAGACTTAAACAATTACCGAACTAAAAGCCTCCTTTCAGTAATCTATAAACTGTTCACAAAAGTCATCACAGCCTACATCACCGATACATTAGATTTGAAACAAGCCAGGGAACAGGCAGGGTTCCGCAGCAGATTCTCAACTACAGACCATATCCACACACTAACCCAAATAAAAGAGAAAACAAACGAAAATAGAAAGCTCCTATGTATGGTATTCATAGATTATGAAAATATGTTTTGTGTATAGTGGGTTTATCTGCCATGTGTGTATATATATATATATATATATATATATATATATATATATATATATATATATATATATATATACATATATATATATATATATATATATATATATATATATATATATATATATATATATATATATATATATATATATATATATATATATATATATATATATATATATATATATATATATATATACATATATATATGTGTGTGTGTATGTATGTATGTATATATATATATATATATATATATATATATATATATATATATATATATATATATATATATATATATATGTATGTATATATATATGTGTGTGTATATATGTATATATATATATATATATATATATATATATATATATATATATATATATATATATATATATGTATATAAATAAACATATATATATATATATATATATATATATATATATATATATATATAAATATATTTATATATATATATATATATATATATATATATATATATATATATATATTTATATATATATATATATATATATATATATATATATATATATATATATGTGTGTGTGTGTGTGTGTGTATACACACACACACACATATATATATATATATATATATATATATATATATATATATATATATATATATATATACATATAATTATATATATATACATATACACACATATATATGTATATATATATAATATATATATATATATATATATATATATATATATATATATATATATATATATATATACATATAATTATATATATATACATATACACACACATATATATGTATATATATATATATATATATATTTGTATGTGTCTGAGTTTTTCTGTTTGTTTATTTGTTTGTTTTTTCTTTTTTTTTTTTTTTTTGTCAATGATGAAAAAGAGGTTAGAGAAAAATAATTTTTTAGTTAGTTTTTATTCGTGATCCTTGTGTTTCACATCGTTCAGATGCTTAAAAGAGGGACACAGACACATCAGCTTCCTCGAGCTCCTGCTGAGCCTTGCGGAACTTGGCCAGGTTGAGGGCGGCGATCTCCTCAGCCTCCTCGATCTGGCGCTTGTAGGTCTTGATCTTCTGCTGGAGCTTATCGACGAGGTCCTGCATCCTGTCGTGGTTCTTCTTGTCTTCGTCAGACTGGAAGGAGAGTTCCTTGATACGCCTCTCGCACTTCCTCAGGTTCTTCTGAGAGTCTGCGTGACGACGAGTCTCATCGTCCAGGGAAACTTCGAGTTCACGAATGCGAGCTTCAAGATCGCTGACTGCCTTCTTGCCAGTCCTCATGGCAGCACTCTCAGTCTCCTCAAGACGGGTCTGAAGATCCTTGACAGTAACTTCCAAGCCCTTACGCATCTTCTCCTGGGCCAATGCGTGTTCCTGTTCAGAGCGAAGCTCATCGGCCAGACGAGCAGCATCTAACATGGCCTTCTTCGCCTTCTCCTCAGAATTCTTAGCTTCGCTAAGCATCTCTTCCAGGTCGGCCTAGAGAGAAAATATAGTTATTTGAATAGATCCGATAAACCTAACTTTGGTCTATAAATATATGATATCAAATGGAATGCAGATATGCAACTTCAAGATAGCTTACCTGCAGGGTTTGCATTTCGCCTTCGAGCTTTCTCTTGGAGGCAGATATAGCTGCATTCTGGCTGGTGAAGGTGTTGATCTGTTCGCGTGCATCGTTGAGCTCAGTCTCAGCATGACGGCGGCCGCGGTCAGACTGTTCCAGGAGAGTGCGGGATTCTTCCAGCTCTCCATGAAGGGCGTTGAAGCGGCGTTCGGCAATACCATACTGTTCTCGGTACTCGGAGGCAAGGCGTTGTTCCTCCTTAACACGGGCTTCCATATCCTTAACGTCCTCCTGGGTCTTCTTGTAGTGTTTGTGAAGGTCAGAGTTGGCCTTATTGGCATGGTCAAGGGCAATCTCGAGCTCGTTGATGTCGGACTCAAGCTTCTTCTTCATGCGAAGAGCCTCAGCCTTACCCTTGGCTTCAACCTCAAGGGAAGCTTGCATGGAATCGATGGCTCTCTGGTGACACTTACTGTGAACAAAAGAATCAATGTTTAAAATATAACGAAAGATCTAAAAAACATATTTCATTAATATTTATTCGTGAAAATGCATTGCTTACCGAGTGTTGTCAAATTCTTCTTCCTTCTCCTGAACACGTCTGTCAATCTCCTGCCTGACCTGGCCAAGCTCCAGCTGTGTTCGGAGGACCTTGTTCTCTTCCTGTTCAAGCGCTGCTTCAGCCTCTTCAAGAGCAGCTTGAAGTTCCTCCTTCTCAAGTTCAAGACGTCTGGCGTTCTTCTGAGCTTCATGATATGCTCGACCTCCCTCGCCGATCTGGTCCATCAGATCCTTTGTTTCATCATTAAGATTCTTGTTTTCACGGCGGATGCTATCAAGCTGTTCAATATTCTCTTCATATGCAGCTTTGAGACGGAAATGCTCAGTGGAGTAATTACGGCATTCCTTCTGAGAAGCATCAAGTTCAGTGGCAAGATCGTCGACCTTCATCTTCCATTCAGCGATGATCTTATCAAAGTTCTTCTGCTTCTTTTCTGCGGCATTAGCTAGGTTTTGCGCACGTTCAGCAGCGACCTGCAGATCGTCCAGCTCAGCTGCAGCACGCATCTTGGTCTTTTCCAAATGCAGATTTCTGACATTGAGGGACTCGATCTGCATTTCAGCTTCTTCAAGACGAGCAGCGAGCTTCATGCGAGAAGCTTCAATTTCTTCTACTCGAGCAACACCCTCAGACTCGTACTTTGAGCGCCACATGAGGGCCTCAGCATTAGCCTTGGACAGCATGCGAAGAACGTCTCCCTTGGCTTCGCTCTCCTCATCCAGTTGCTCCCGAAGGGCATCGATATCACGTTCCAAGTTGCGGAACTTACCCAGGAGAGTAGCGCGAGCCTGAAAAGAGTAACTGCTGTTATGATTTTTTAAATATGCTGTATATTACCAGCAAAGCCATGAGGTCCTTGTAAAGCACTTTATAGATTTTGATATTACAGGCTTTTGAAGTGACCGTGAAATGTTTCGTGTTCATTGAATCACTTACCCTGCTTTCTTCGTCACATAGTTTCCTAGTGTCGTCCAACTGGTTGGTGAGGGAAAGCTTGAGCCTTGAAAGCTGACCAACTTGGTTCTCTGCCTCTTCCAGCTGGCGAACGAGGTCAGTGTTTTCACAGGCGAGTTTCTTCTTGGTAGCATCAAAGTCACTCAGAGTACGATTGACCTCATCGAGCTTAGCACAGAGTTCACCATACTGATGTTGAAGCTGCTTAGTAGTCTTCTCAGCTGCAGTCTAAACGAAAGACAGTAATGCATAAATATGGTTGTTTAGAAATTTCTGTCGTTCGCTTCATTTACATAAATATACACGTGTGTGTGCGTGCGTGCGTGTTGTGTGTGTGTTCAAACACACACACACACACACACACACACACACACACACACACACACATATATATATATATATATATATATATATATATATATGCATACATATATAAACACACATGTGTGTGTGTGTGTGTACAAATGTTATTCTTACCTTATCACGAGCAAGTGAATCCATTGAAGCCCTGGCATCGTCAGCATCTCGCCTCATGGTGTCCTTATCCTTCTCCGTCCTGTAATATAAAATCAGATCGTTATCTATAACTCATATATATTTTATTATATGTATACAGAACTCTATACAGTGACTTACACGCAAACACACATATATTTACATATATGTGTGTGTGTGTGTGTGTGGATGTATGGTATGTATGTGTGTGTATTTGTATGCATACATGTATATGTGTGTTTGTGTTTTACACTTAACTCAATATAATTCGTGTACAAAACTAAAGCTTACATCTTACCTAGCCTTCATCTTATTAAGGTAGTCGATCTGCTCGGACATCTCTGCAATAGCATCGTTGTGCTTCTTGCGGAGAGCAGCAAGAGCTGATTCATGCTGAAGGCTGGATTCCTCGAGTTCGCGGCGCACCTTAGCTAGTTCGCTCTCGCGTTTCTTGTTGATCTCAATCTGAGTGGCGGTCGCGCCACCAGCCTCATCCAATCTCTCTGCAAGATCTCCAACTTCACGAGAGAGAAGATTCTTGGCCTTTTCAGCCTTGCTACGGGCCTGACGTTCATGTTCAACATCTTCCTCGAGCTCTTCGAGACGAGCCTGCAGTTCCTTCACCTGCCTCTGGTCCCTGTAGACAAGAGCCTGTTCATCCTCAATTTTGGAGGTGATAGCTGCAATCTCCTTATCCTTGCGCTCGACGGCCACTTCAAGCTCCTTATAGTTACGCTCTAAATCAGAAATAGCTTCTTGGGTTAGCCTGAAGTCACCTTCAACCTTCCTCTTTGCTTTTTCAACTTCACTACGAAGCTTCTTCTCACGCTCAAGAGAATCTTCGAGTTCGTCAAGGGTGGACTCCAGCTTGGTCTTCATCTTGCTAAGATGGTTGCATTTATCCTCAATGCATTGCACATCCTCAGCAGTCTTTTGATTGCATTCCTGAAGATGCTTCTTTTCCTTGTTCACCTTGGTGATGAGTTCTTCCTGGTGAGCGATCTCTTCTTTAAGGTTCTGAATCTGTTGTTCCTTGGTGGCCTTGTCCTGCTCACCCTTCTGGACGGCAAGTTCGAGGTCCTCAAGATCCTTCTTCAGGTTGGAGACTTCTTGTTCACACTTCTTCTTACCATTAGTCAGCTGGCCAGAGGCTTCCTCTTCCTTACGTACACGTTCTAGTACTTCCTATATGAGTAAATAACAATTTATCAACTATTACATATACTCATAAATGTGGAACAGTTGATTGTATATTTATATAAATGAATATGACATAAAATAGAACAACAAACGTCTATCAACTTACATTGAGCTGAGCTTCTAGTTCTGACTTCTGTGCCTGAAGTTTAGCTTGCTTATCAAGGTATTCGGACATGCCACCCTTTGAAGAATCGAGGGCATTCATGAGTTCAGCTCTTTCCTCGAGAAGAGCAGCATTCTTGATTTCAAGTTCTTGACGAACTTTAATTTCCTTTTCGAACTCAGCCTCGGCCTTCTCGGCGATATTTTCCAGTCTGATAAGTTCATCTTCGCCGCGTGTAACATTGAGCTTAGGCTTGAGCTTGATCCACATCTCATACCAGAGCCAAGCGCGCATGATCTTGAACTTCCTGAGGTTGCGCTGCACAACAAGGAGGGCAGTGCGCTGTTTCTGCATCTTGGAGTATAGCTTGCGGCTGATGAAACCGCGAATCCATGCTTGGAACCAGGACAGGAGCTTGGATATGCGGTCATCACGAATCTCCTCGAGTCTACCCAGGACACCAGCACGGAAGAACACCTATTTAGGGATATGAAACATGAGCTTAGGCCGAATGGAAGTATACCATTGCAATATAAACAAGAATTAATTAATTAAAGATGCTTTGTAAAATGTTTGAATATTCATATTATTTTTTAATATGTCCAAAAAATATTCTTGTTTTTAGATGATAAAAATCTAAATATTGTTACATGATTTAAGATCTTCAGTATAATGGTATAATAGGAACAAAATATTTTATAATGTTTTATATCAGTGAGGGACATGCATGGGGTAATATCAGTATCCGTAAAGACCTTGGTGTTGCCAGTACGGTAGAGCTCGGGGTCGAGACCGGCTTTCTCGAAGCAAGCTTGAGCTGCTTTCTTATCGTCCTTTGCTTCGATCATCTCCTTTGCGGCCAGGATGTTGTAGCTAAAAGTGGGAGTGTTCGTCAACAAAATAATTTGTATCAGAATAGAATAATAATATTATTATCAATGATAATAGTCTTTAAAAGATTATAACTTTGCATAACTTGTCATGGATGCACTGTTGTATTATGATTATTGCCACTTGCAGTAATTTACACACAAGAGATTAGCATTAAAAGAAGGTAGGCTATATCAATAGCTTATTTCTAATAACCTAATATGCTGACAGTATTACAATTAGTAATATCAGTGGAAAGTCATAAAAATAGTGTAAGTTATAAAGTATTTCTGTGTTTTTCCTTTCAACTGTATGATACTGTACGATTATGACTATTGATTAAAATAAGTAAAACAATAGGACTTAAATCTGAGTTAGAACTTTTTCATTACGGTATTGTGAAAATTTTACTCGTTCCTGCTATGCTTGGTACATCTTTTAAAGAAATGAATTTACCGCAGCTTGAAGTCAGGATAAGGCATCCTGTTGGGGAAGCCCTTCTGACAAATACGGATACCCTCAAGTACACCGTTGCAGGTCAGCTGATGCATGATGAGGCCAGCTTCCACAACACCTATGAGTACGATAAAACAATAGTTTAGATTATTTTATTGTGTCATGAGAAGATAAATAGGGCCTAGTTATTAAAATAATTCTATACATAAGATATACTGTTAATAGTAGAAACTTGCCGGGTTTCTTGAACTCGTTGGGCACAATGCAACGGATGAAGTGAGGGTGAGTGGCATTGAGCGTCTTCATCAGGTTGTTCAACTGATCCTGTAAAGATTTTTTTTCAGTGAGTGCAACGTTGGTTTCTTGAATTATAGGTACATTTAAACAATGATATGATAAGATATCCGAAAAGAGTTTTTGAAATTCTCAAAATACTAACCCTGTATCCAGAAGACACCGTCTTAAATCCGGTCTGCTGCTTCCCTCCTTTACCTAGAAAGAATAAGAAAAGATAATATAATTTCCATTTCTCCTTGAGTACAGCATTACTGTTTTAAGTGTATAGATTTCTCACTCTTTCTCTCTCTACACCCCCCCCCCCCCATATATATATATATATATATATATATATATGTATGTATGTATATATAAATATATATGTATGATATGTATGAAATGTGTGTGTGTGTATGTATGAAAGTGTGTGTGTGTGTATGTGTGTGTGTGTGTGTGTGTGTGTAAATATATATAATATATATATATATATATATATATATATATATATATATATATATATATATACCTACACATATATATGTATATATGTGTATTTCTATGTGTGCACGCTAATATATATATATATATTTATATATATATATATATATATATATATATATATATATATATATATATATATATATATATATATTATATGTGTATGTATATATATATATATATATATATATATATATGTATATATATATATGTATATATATGTATATATATATGTATATATATATATATATATATGTATATATACATATATACATAGATATGCATATACATAAATAGAGAGAGAGAAATGTATGCATACGTACATATATACATAAGTACATAAATTATGGACACACACTTATACATAAATGTATAAGTGTGTGTGCATTTGTTATATGAATAGATATTATAAAGTACTCACCACCCTTGCCGCCTGCATCTCCAGACTGGCCGGGATGGTCAGCGAAGATCTCAACCGTCAGGGCGTTGGAGGCCTTCTTGAGCTGGTCGACAACGGTGTCGTTGAGAGGATCCTTGTTCTTCTCAAGCCAGCCAGTCAGGTTGTAGGACACAGTGCCAGCGTAGTGAACAATGGCAAAGTGGTTGTCGGGTTGGCCGGGCTTCGGAGGCTTGGGCTTGATGAAGCAACGAGACTTTCCGAGATGGTTGTTGTTGAGCTTCTCCTCGAAAGTCTTGTCAGTAGCCTTGGGGAACATAGACTCTTCCTCGAGGATGGACAGGAGACCCATTTTCTGAAAGATATCAAGAGGAAAGTTAAACATAAGGAATTATTGTCTATTTTGACTAATGAGAAGGTAGCGATAAAGTCATTTACATTACCTTTTCGAAGAGTTCAATGCAAGCCTGCAGATCCATACCGAAGTCGACGAACTGCCACACAATGCCCTCTTTTGAGTATTCTTCTTGTTCGAGTACGAACATGTGGTGGTTGAAGAACTGCTGCAGTTTCTCGTTACAGAAGTTGATACAGATCTGCTCGAAGCCATTGAACTAATGGAGAAAATATAAATTAGTCCTTTTTTTCTCCGCTTACTCTAACACGGTGTAAAACGGCTTAATAGTCAACAGAAGCTATTTATGGTGTTAATCCATTTCTACTAATGATAAACCTCTTGAGCTTACGTCGAAGATCTCGAAGCCGGCAATATCGAGCACACCGATGAACATGGCACGAGTCTGACCAGTCTCAAGTGTCAGGTTACACTTCTTGACGATCCACGAGAACACACGAGAGAAGAGACCCTTGGCCATGGCACCGATGTTGTAGTTGACAGCATTGACACCCATACCCTTGGTGACGAACTCAGCACCGACCTTGATCTTGGGCTTGCAGAAGTTCCTGTAGAGCTCCTCGGCGTCAACGCCGAGCAGCTTGGCAACAATTTCTCCACCCTTTAGAAAGAAAAAGAAAGTTTGAAATATATTAAGATAGTTTATATAAAGTTTATATGATTATCCTTAAACCTCACGTAGTCCTACCTCAGTGCCGTCGGGTTCAGCCTGTTCCTCACGACCCCTCTGCTTGAACTTCATGTTACCATGATGCATGATAGACGCAGTGACTTTGTAGCAGTCGTCCCTTTCTTCGTTGGAGAAGTTCAAGATATCGAAAGCTTCCTGTGCGCAAATAGAAAGACGAAGGATTGCAATCTGTTAATATGGACTGGGAAATTGTGTTTCCTTATAAATTTCGATACAAGTGTTTTTTTAGTATGACAGATGCTGTACATGTGTACATATGATTAATACTTACATGGGTGAACTGCATGTCTTCCTTGTCGTCAATGGATGGGACGGTAACCTTGCCCTGAGACTCATAGTGGTAGTCGTAAATGTCGTCAGACAAGAGGCAGATTTCTGAAGAAGAAGAATAACTTTCAGAAATCTGACCATTTGGAATGCATTGACACACACAAGTTAGAAAATATATTACAGTGCTTGAATACACTGAAATACACTAACTCTTAACGTAGTCGATCTGGTCGGACATCAGCTGGTAGAAGATATGGTAGCCACGCTCGGCGGGGGACTGGGAGATGACACGAGCCTTCTCCAGCAGGTAGACCTCGATATCAGCGCCGGAAAGCTTTCCGTTGGGGCCGAAGTGGACGCGGATGAATTTACCCTGTGTACAAAGAGAGTTAAAAAAGAAAAAAAGGATACTATATTCCGTTCGTATTATGAAACTCATGAAATGCATTTCCAATTCCAAAAGAACTTAAGTTGACTTACGAAACGAGATGAGTTATCATTACGGGTGGTTTTGGCGTTACCATAAGCCTCAAGGATGGGGTTGGTCTGGATAATCTGGTCCTCCAAGTTCTGAATCGCAAGAAAACGAAATTGTCTCAAAGGATATTTTCATTTTCATAAAGTATCAAATGTCACACAGTAGATAATCGTATTGGATATTAAAGATTAATTTTAGAAATGTCCTACCTGTTTTTTCTCCCCCTCTTTCTTCTCGGAGGCACCGACGTTGGCGAAGTAAGACAACACCTTCTTAGTGTTCTCAGTCTTACCAGCACCAGACTCACCTCTGTATTGAAAAGAACATTTTGTAAATTCATTATGTTTCAGGCAAAAGAAGCAAAGAAGAAACCACTTATGACAGATGAGAGGATGATGTTCACTGTATCATTAACGAATATGACTACATAGACCAAAAATTGAAATGTAACATTTTGTCAACCTGTATTATTGAAAATCAAACGTGGAAAGTCTTAAAAGTCAAGCTAAGACATTTTCACTTACGTGATAAGCATGGATTGATTCTGACGATCTGTAAAGGAAGATTCATTTATAAATATTAATACTACATAGATATCTAAAACATGCTTTGGTCAGATATGTACAGTACCATAGGACAGAAGGCTCGATTATTGCTTCTTCTACTTACCTTGCATCATGTTCTGGTAGGCACCGTCGCAGATAGCGAAGAGATGAGGGGGCACCTCATTACGCCTCTTGCCCATGTAGATCTTGACGGCACGGTTGGTGTAGATGGGGTAACGCTTGTAGGGGTTGATGACAATACAGAAGAGACCGGAGTAGGTGTAGATAAGCTTGGCCTGGTAACGGGACTTGAGGACATAGAAGACGGAGGGATCGTTGAGGAAGGTCAAGTTGGACACATCCTCACACTTCTCATACTTGGGAGGGTTGACCTGACCAATACGCTAACAGCAAGTCCTTAATTTCACCGTTGGGAAGCAACACATACTCCAGCTATCGCCCTTGGCATACCACCATCGGCTTCCCAAAACCTTCTGGGATCGGAACATGGATATCTTTGGATCGTAGGGCTTGGCCTGGTCGATGCGCTTTTGTTCAGGGGAAATGAAGAGGTATTCAGAGGGGTCGGGGTCGGGACCCGTGCTCTTCTTGACGTGACCGGGCATGCTGGTGGTGCGGGATCAACGGTTGGAAGGCAAACTCGGAATCAGTGAGAATATTTTCCTGTAAAGTGAAAGAAAACAAGATGCAAAAGAATTTTGTTGATATTGCTTATTTTATTTCAATATAATTTCAATATTGTGTTTCTGTTTGTGTTTGTGATTGTGATTGTGTTTCTGTTTGTTTACGTGTGTGTTAAGTTTAGAAATACTACGCAGGACTTAAACACCTAGATATCGGACATTTCTGAACACGAATTTCTGCCTTACTGATCTCCCTCTTCTCAGACAAACAGGGCAAATCCATTTCCAAAGGCACTTATTCGGGACTATGGGGCTATTAAATTTTCCGGGGTTCGGCATGAATCAAGAAAAATAAATATCAGGACGCACGCCTCTTAATTAATTAGTATATTAATGGTAGATGTTACAAACTAAAATTAGAAATCCGAAACAAATATGAGTGAAACTGAGTTGAGGAAATATTCAT
>BOPN01004694.1:72500-75000 GCA_017312705.2 Penaeus japonicus
ATATATATATATATATATATATATATATATACATATACATACATACATATATACATATATATATATATATATATATATATATATATATATATATATATATATATATATATATATATATATATATATATATATATATATATATATATATATATATATATATGTATATATATATATATATATATATATATATATATATACATATATATAAATATATATATATATATATATATATATATATATATATATATATTTATATTTATATATATTTATATATATATATATATATATATATATATATATATATATATATATACATATATATATATAAATAAATAAATAAATATATATATATATATATATATATATATACATATGTATACATGCATACACAATCACTCACACACTATTATACACAATAGTCCTTTATAATTTTCCCACATCAAGACAAGCCATGTCGATGCTGAGAATTTAGAAGAGAACGAAATGTCAATTTAGTATATTTAGATTATTATTGGTTCTCTGTCAGCGCTTCTCTCGGTAACTTTTTCTTTCTAACTTACTCAATAAACGTTCTCGTAAACCTTTGCCACGGTGAATGAAGTTAACGTGAAATATGCCATTCAGGATGCCGGAACTTCCATGAATTCCTCGGAGTCGAGAGTTAAGGAAAACACTGTCTTTCTTGTTTGTCTCTTGTTTTTTGTTTTTCTTATCATCTATTTGTACACTGTTTTCCCGTGTAGAGACCTGACGATCACACGGAGATAAAATTTCCCTACTTATGCTGGTGTCGGTTGTGTGTTACCCAAGCATTAAGGAAAAACTAAGCTCAGGATAAGGATAAGGAACCCCTCTCCCTTCATCTTCCCACTGTCTCCCTTCTCTCGGTCTAACACTTTCTATTTTTGATTTTCTCTTGCTCTCCCCGATATTTTTTTTTTCCATTCGCACACAATACTGTGTATATCCATTTTTCTTTCCTCCATAAGTTGTGAAACCAGCGTTCTTAACTGATACACTACAAGTTACTTCTCATGAGACTGAGACAGAGAAGGGAGAGAAAGAGAGAATGAGAGAGAAAGGGGACTGGCGGGCGGGACAGAGAGACAGAAAGGGAGGAGAGGGGGGGAAGAGAGATAGATGAGAGGGGGGGAGGTGAAGAGAAAGGGAGAGAGGGGTGTGGCAAGGAGAGATAAAAGGGGAAGACAGACCTCCTGATACAATAGAAACATCTTTCAATGAATCACTAGGCATTATTAGTAATTACATTGTGAATACAAGTGAAATTGAAGCTATTATGATACTTGGCGATTTTAATTTCCCCTATATCGACTGGGAAATAAAGAAAATAAAGGTATGAGCAAATGCCACTAAAGATGAAAAACAACAAGCGAGAATGCTTTTAAATTTTGAAGATATTTTTTATACCCTAACCAAATCATCAAAATTCCAACAAAGGAGGAAGATATACTGGATTTTGTTTTTATTAGTATTGGGGAAGATGTACACAACATTTCATCAACTTATACAGCTCAATCAGACCACAACATAATTGAAATCATAATGAATAAGTAAAAGAATCAGAAAAAATAGTGAAAAACAGATAGCCGAAGCAGAAAAGAGTCTCAGATCTTTAAAATTTAGCCACAATCAAATAGATTGAAAACAAAATAATAAATGCAACACTAGAAAAGTCACTGAGGTTATTGACGTCCTCTTAACACCATATGATATACTAAAGAAGCTTTGTAATGCATATAAAGATGTTTGTAAAATGTTTGTGCTCCCAAAAGACAACAGAAACAAGAATATTATACCAAGGAATCGAAGGATCATGTTAAGAAACAAGAAAAATATGGTTAACAAATTGAAAAAAAAACAACAGATCATGTCAAAAGAGAAAGGGTCAAAGCAGAGATAAGGCTGTTAGATAAAATAAAACTGTCTATAAGTAACCAAAAAGCAGCCAAAGAAAAAAGAGCTGTGGAAGCTATAAAACAGAATGCAAAATATTTTTTTCTCTATCTTACGCAAACAATTTAAAGAGGAGAACAGAAATTGGGCCTCTTGAGAATAATAGTGCATTGGTAACTTATTCAAAGGAAATCGCTGAATTACTCATATTGCAATATGAAGAAGTCTATAGTGTCCCAGGAATATAAAATTTTATATCAGACCCACAACAGCATTTTAGTATCATTAGTAACGAAGATAAATATCTCACTCACTTTATATTCAATGAAAAAGAAATTCTTGAAGCAGTAAGTGAAATCTCAACAAACTCAGCAGCTGGACCAGATGAAATCCCAGCAGTTATAAAAAAAAAAAAAAAAAAAAAAACACTACAAAGAAACCATAGCAAAGCCACTGGTAACTTTATGGAGGAAATCTTAGGCCATGGGGATTATCCCCAGCTTACTGAAAGAGGGTTCTATAATTCAAATATATAAAGGTGGAAACAAAGATCAGACCAGAAAATATAGACCAGTAACACTGACAT
>BOPN01004694.1:107500-116496 GCA_017312705.2 Penaeus japonicus
GTCTAAAAACTGAACATTTTTTTTCCTTACTACCCTTTCAAATAGTTTTATTACATGAGATGTTAGTGCTATTGGTCTATAATTTTTGGCCTGACCTTTGTTTCCACCTTTATATATTGGAATTATAGTACCCTCTTTTAGTAAGCTGGGGATAATCCCCATGTCCAAAGATTTCCTCCATAAAGTTACCAGTGGCTTTGCGATGGTTTCTTTGCAGTTATTTAAAAGGATTGCTGGGATTTCATCTGGCCCTGCTGCTGAGTTTGTTGAGATTTCACTCACTGCTTCAAGAATATCTTTTTCATTGAATATGAAGTCAGTGAGACATTCATATTTGTTACTAATAATACTAAAATATTGTTGTGGATCTGATATTAATTTTTCTATTGGGACACTATAGACTTTTTCATATTGCAATTTGAGTAATTCAGCCATTTCCTTTGAATCAGTTACCAATGCACCATTATTGTCAAGAGGCCCAATTTCTGTTCTCCTCTTTATGCTCCTTCACACTTTTTGGGTGTGCTGATTTTTGGTCACCAATATGGCTCATTTCCTCTTTTTCCAGTCTGTCTGATACGGGTGCACATACATTTTCTGCCATTGTGTCCCTATTTTTTCTCAATTCTAATTATTATTTTTTTCTCTCTCTCTCTCTCTCTCTCTCTCTCTCTCTCTCTCTCTCTCTCTCTCTCTCTCTCTCTCTCTCTTTCTCTCTCTCTCAAAAAAAAAAAAAAAAAAAAAAAAAAAAAAAAAAAAAAAAAAGGCTTCTGATATATCGTCATTTTTTTCCAGTTCAGTTTCAAGACTAGAATTACTTTTAGTATTGATGTCTCTGCACCAGCTGCAGGCTTTCTGTATATTTTCTTGGTTATCTATTTTTAGTTCATTATTGATGCCTGTTAGTAAGCATCAATATTAATTTCTTTCCTGTTTTTCAAGTAAGTATTTTTCACATTTGTGTCATTTTTTTCCTATCATAGGTTTGGCATTTAAATTGCTTTGTTTCATTGTGTTTAAAACATTTTTTCATATATATATATACATATTTCTGTATATATATATATATATATATATATATATATTTAAACACACATACACACACACATATATATATGCATGTATATATGTATATGTGTGTGTGGATACCTGTAAACATACATACGTTTGTGTCTATCTATACAACGCATGTCAGGATTTCATTGTAGATTTGTCTTAGTCCTGAGAGTAAGACTGATTATCACCTTTACAGTATTTCCTTCATTTTTTCATCGCTTTGCAATTACAGGAATGTTGAAGTTGCAACTTCACCTCCTTGAACCTCTCAAAATTTGATTACAACCTCTATGCTCAATCCCCTCACTCTCTCACGCACAGTAAATTCATTCATTCATTCACTCTTTGCTCTTTGTCTCTCTAGTGAGTTCTCATACCACTTATACACTCCCTCTCACACTAACTAATTCATTCATTCACTCGTCCACTCTCCTTTCTTTTCTTATCTTTATCTCTCTTTGGCTGCACAAAATGGTCTGACTTCCTTACTTAACGCAAATACTTCATTCATAAATTAATATTCAGTCATGTAGTCTATTTGATTCAATATTCACGCCCATCGTAATCTAAACCTGCGAACACACGACTAAGAATATGCACTTAGCTCAAGTGCATTACCAATAACCTCAGGAAAAGTTTTTGATCTAAATAATGTAATTTCCGTTTAAAAATATATGCATATTTGTGTGTTTATCATTGCTAATATCCTATTGTTTCTGCTGTTTTATAATCTTTATTGCATTGCTATTTTCAAATTATTTTTGCTTCTATTTCCTCGTTTTGTTATCTTGACATTGATGCTGCAATATCTTTGTCGCTTCAAAAGAAATCCCTCTTGCAGCTTATTATCATCATTCTTGTAAACTTTTCAATTTTCCAATCTATTTCGGTATTTGTTCATTTGTTATAAGTCGGAAGACTTTTTACACATTTTCATAATATTTTTGATGCTTCATAATAAACAATGCTGAAAAAATCAGTATTGTTTGAGTTACACTTCAAAAAGTTTACATGCTATTATTTAAACAAGTTGATATGTATCAACTCATTATCAATGAATGAACTCATTTTCGTTAGGTCATTATCGCTCATGTGTTGATAGTGATGTTCAAAATTAAATTAATTCGGATAGAATCATTGTCATCGTTATCATTAACATTATAATTATTGACATTATATTTTTTTCTATTTTTGTCATCATTATCATTATCATTATCAGTATTACCACTACTACTAGTGTCATCATTATTCTCATTATCATTATTGCAAACATAATAATCATCATCCAATTCAAATTCAGGTATTATACAACAAAGGGAAGTTATATAGAAAATGCATACAATAAAGTAACGACTAGTAGGTCTCCAACTATATGACAAATTGCGATATGGCAGAAAACACTAAATAATGTGGTTTATGGTGCCATGGTTACGCTGTGGAAGCCTCATGAAAGATGGGACAGATAAGGCATATTATCATAAGTTGTTACTCTGTAAGGGATACATAATTCAGGATGATGTGAATGATTATAAATGTTACTGATTATGGAGATCAAAAGCCATACTTACCACTATTCCTCAAAAGAAATATGTTATTATCATTCTTGTAAAGTGATTTCTAATCAAAGCACATATTTATGTTAATCTGACTAAATTTTAACACACTACTACATCAATAAGAGATAGTTACACTTTGTGTTCCAACAAGAAACATTAGAGTTTTCGTAAAACTAATACCAATGTTTCAAGGCTAGTTGAGTGAGAGAAATTACACTGCTTGTTTCTTGCCAATCACCGAAATTTCGCTACTGGAAGCATATGAAAATTACATGTGCGGTCGACTGTCAGTCGAGGAAACACTCACAAGAATCCATTGACAGGACCACAGCGTTATTTAGTTATATGTTCCCCTCCTAGAACCTGGGGTTCAACTGTAACATTCAGAGGGTCAGACCGAGGGCCGTCGGTTGAGTACCCCTACCAAAAATTATATATAGGAATCTTAACCCTTACTCTAAATATCCCCCCCAAGGACTTACCAAATAGTTTTAATTAAGACAACATATTGAAATGCTTAAAATCTATATATTTATTTTACTTTTCACCAATTAATACCTTACGAACGTATCACAATTCTAAGGATCAAGCGAGCAGTCTGAACCCTCAAATCGATTCTCTCGCGCTGGTCGACTCGTCCTCGCATACATATTGAAAAAGTTGTGGGAGTAGGGCGGTCGAGAACACCTACCAATACACACAGTACTACAGCACCTGAGGGCTGATTTATGGTGGCGGGGCATCATTTTGTTCTGTAATTAACCCCTAAAGGACATGCGTACTTGAATTTATCTTATTCGGGAAGGATTAATCAGATTTAGTACGTGGCCATTTTCTTTCTATGTTTGTTTTTTAAGGTATCATACTGATGTGTGCATTGTATAACATTTCTGTCAAATACGTTAGAGGGAAATTAATAAATTTTACAGTGGTGTCACATTTCTCTTGAGTAAGTCATTCGTTTTATGACGACAGAGGCAATTCGATAGGATGTAAAATTTCCACAAAGATAATAATGATTTCACCTACACTTATTCACACGAATGGCATAATGACAATCACTGCAGACATAATATATAAGTACAAGTGGTTATTGCAAGTGAGAGAGTGAGTGAGAGATAGATAGATAGAGAGAGAGAGAGAGAGAGAAGGAGAGAGAGAGAGAGAGAGAGAGAGAGAGAGAGAGAGAGAGAGAGAGAGAGAGAGAGAGAGAGAGAGACACGATATATATATTATATATATATATATATATAGAGAGAGAGAGAGAGAGAGAGAGAGAGAGAGAGAGAGAGAGAGAGAGAGAGAGAGAGAGAGAGAGAGAGAGATAGAGATAGAGAGAGAAGAGACAGTGAGAGAGAGAGAGAAGAGACAGTGAGAGAGAGAGAAGAGACAGTGAGAAAGAGTGAATGAGAGAGGAAGTCAGAGATAGAGAGAGAGAAAGAGCGAGAGAGAGAGAGAGAAAGAGCGAGAGAGAGAGAGAGAGAGAGAGTAAATATGTTTGCATATCTAATATGACACTGTATGACCTGAATGCGTAAGTAAGGGAGAGAGAGAAAGAAAAAAGAAAGAGAGAGAGAGCAAACATGCAAATATACAGTTCTTGCACATAAGAACACACACACACACACCTGTCAGCTTGGGAAAGGAGGGGTTTGTATGCTAGATGTCGTACAGCACTTGGGTACCCCAAATTTCTCGTCTGCCAGGCATACAGATATAACGCTGTATATGTCTCCTTTATTCGAAGTCGCACGATAAAATGAATTACGTTTTTGGAATCTCCAGATAAAAATCTATAAGTACATCCTAAAAAAAATATTGGAAAGAAAAATGATCTCGCTTCCCTCAGGGGTTGATTTTTGTAGGTGAAGTAATATGTTTTTCTAGGCAATTGTATTTGCATTTTTATTATCATATTCAGCTAGATTTTTCAGCGTTCTTAGCAGTTTCAGCATTGTGGAGTATTATATATATATATATATATATATATATATATATATATATATATATATATATATATATATATATATATGTATGTATGCATATATATACATATATATATATATATATATATATATATATATATATATATATATATATATATATATATATATATATATATATATACATATACAGTATATATACATATATATATATATATATATATATATATATATATATATATATATATATATATATATATATATATATATATATATATATGTATATGTGTATATATACTGTATATGTATATATATATATATATATATATTATATATATATATATATATATATATATATATATATATATATATATATATATATATATATATATAAAGCTGAAAGTGCAATACTACCAATGATAGATTACCATATAAAATGAAAGATCCTTTTTATAATATATATATATATATATATATATATATATATATATATATATATATATATATATATATATGTGTGTGTGTGTGTGTGTGTGTGTGTGTTTATATATATATATATATATATATATATATATATATATATATATATATATATATATATATATATATATATATATATATGTGTGTGTGTGTGTGTGTGTGTGTGTGTGTGTGTGTGTGTGTGTATCTATATATATATATATATATATATATATATATATATATATATATATATATATATATATATTTATATATATATATATATATATATATATATATATATATATATATATATGTATATATATATATATATATATATATAAACACACACACACACACACAACACACACACAAATAAACACACACACACACCCACACACACACACACACACACACACACAAACACACACACACACACACACACATATATATATATATATTGTGAAAAGGATCTTTCATTTTATATGGTAATTTATCATTGGTAGTATTGCACTTTCAGCTTTATCGTACTCTATCGTACCCAAAAAGGGGTTATATAAAGATTAGAAACTATTCACCTTACATTTACAAAAACATACGTACATGACAAATAACAATATATCAGAAATCACGTCCCTTCGAACGTGTCAAACCGCCCAGGTGTCACGGGGCTTGTTTAAGCTTGGCGCTCCTCCGAATATTATAACTTCGGGGGACATGAGAGGCACACTGTTGTGGCGCCTGGCGTCAATGTTATAAGAATAACCAAATATAAAAAGAGAGGTGAGGGTCACCGTGCTCACTCGAACAAGTGGTATGGCTAAGTGACCGATTGTGTGGTGGAACAAGACCAGGTGAGGCATACCTACACGCATGCGCATTACAAAAATAAGGTAGTTAAGATATAAATTAATTATTAACATGTATATCGATATTTAATAAGGGTAATTATTACCTCGTAGATATTCAAATATTGCTTTCACATTATCATAACACTTATGATAGTAAAGCTGTTATATTAATCCCTTTACACACACACACACACACACACACACACACACACACACACACACACACACACACACACACACACACACACACACACACACACATATATATATATATATATATATACAAACACACACACACACACAAACACATATCTATCTTTGGAAATATATCGGCGCTAGTAAGGCGTTTGCGCTGATATGCAAACGTTAGATTCTGAAGTTCAACTTTCACTTAAATTTGATATCGATTCCATTCGTGTTATTTTCTGGATGCTTATATTATTATTATTATTATTACTATTATTATTATTATTATTATCATATTATTGCTATTATTATTATTATTACTATTATCATTATTATTACTATTATTATTTCTATTACTATTATTATTATTACTATTATTATTACTATTATTATTACTATTATTATAATTATTACTATCATTATTATTGTTATTATTATTATTATTTATCATTCTTTTCTTAATATTATTTTCACTATCATTTTAATTATTATTTACTCCATAATCATAACTATTATTATTAAAGATGTTATGCTTAACCCATTGCAGAGAGGGATATATTTGCCTGACTTGTCCCCAGGAAGGGCGTGTGTGTGTGTGTATATATATATATATATATACACACACACACATAAATATCAACTCTCAACCGATTAATATCGCAGCTTACAAAACATCTCATTCAATCTATCTGTTACAAAGAAGTTAGTAAATGGATAAATACGTTACTGGAGTTTTGTCCCATCGTCAAGATTTTCACGATTTTTATTTTTTTATATATTTTTTTTTACTGATTCAGTATTAAATATCGAAAGTAAGAATCATGATGTACCGGCTTGGCACCGCGAAGTATCACACCACTGGTACCACACCGGTACCTAACTACTACGAAAACTAATACGATATTCGCCGACTCGCAAAGACAACGACAAAATACATCTCTGTGTCACGAAGTCTCCCACGACAATGACACAGCTGTGATGATCCAAAATATTCTTCCACCTCGCCACGCCCTCTGAACGATTCCCGCGCGATTTCGTTGGTCACGTGTCCGCATTTTGATGTTCTTTTGTCCTGCTTCCGTTGCTTGAACTTTCCTTTTGAAGAGCTGTGTAAAGAGGAACAACGCAAATCGCTCGAAATACGTATAAGCCAATGGAAATTAATCCAAATAGAAGACCAAATAGAATCAGTCAAATCTTTGTTTTAAACGAATTATAAATACATATCTGAACACGTGACATTCATTAGTTTGTTACCTAGATTAGCGGAACTAGATTTAATGAGAAAGATACACACACATACAACCTCAATAAAAATGATAAATAGATTAATAGATATACACGAAAATGTGTTAATGAATGATAGAGAAAGAAAAGAGCAAGATTATAATCTCGAAGATAAATAATTAAATGGATACACAAGCTCGTCAAAATCAACTTCCTAAAACACGTGTGGTATTTTAATGACTTTTCCGACCAAAGGGATAACGCTAAAACTTCTACGAACACATTAGAATGATTGACAGCTGATAGATGGCTTTTAAGAAGTTTTGATACGTGAATGCTCATGAGTTTCTACTGCAGGAGTTTCACTTGAGATTTTTTATCTGTAACGTGTTAGATACAACTACTTTTGGAAACTATCAGTAATTGATCTTGCTATGGTTATGCAGATCACTTGGGCTGTCAAAGCAATTTATATGATTGTTAATTGTTAATTAAGTAAAGGCATGTAAACGAAAAAACGAAGACATACATATACTTCTGCAGTACTTAAGAAAGAGAGAGAGAGAGAGAGAGAGAGAAAGAGAGAGAGAGAGATAGATAGATAGTGAGAGAGAGCAAGAGAGAGATAGTGAAAAAGAGAGAGAGAGAGACAGATAGTGAGAGAGAGATAGAAAGAGAGAAAAAGATAGTAAGAGAGAGAGAGACGGGGAGAGAGGGTGGTAGAACGAATTAAAAAGAGAGAGAGAGATGATAGCACTGCCCTTTTTATTGCAAATGTCAACCAAATCTGCTAAAATCAACCGGAAGTTACCGTAACGACCTCAGACAATGGATATCCTATTTTGTTTATTATTTTTATCGTTATCATTATTGTTATCATCGCTGTCATCATCACCATTACCATCATTATTACTATCGTCATTACCATCAGCAACTATAGTACCTGTAGCATTGGTGTCATTATTATAATTATCATAATCATTATTAACAATGGCACAGTGGCAAAGGGGGCGGCCTTGCCTGTCCTATTGAATCCTTCGGAGGATGCTTGGTCCTTGCCCTTGGAAGCAGAAAGCAAAGGGGTCACTGATGTAGAAGCAATCACAGTAAAATATGTCATAATCGTTGTTATTTTTATAGCCAGGAGTATCATTATGAGTGATTCATCATCATTATTTCTTAATTTCTGATAACATTATTGTAAGTATTATTATTAATATTATCATCATCGTCACCATCAAAATCATCATTAATATTATCATCATCGTCACCATCAAAATCATCATTAATATCATCATCGTCACCATCAAAATCATCATTATCATTACGATTGTTGTTGTTATCATAATGATATAAAACAAACGACCTCTTCCATTTGTTTCCTTAATCCGAGGATTTCCCTCTCGTCCAATACCCCCTCTTCCCCCCTTTATTGTTCCCCCACGCCCCCCCCCCCCCTATCCTCTATGACGTCACGTTGTTGTCAGACATCTGCCAAGTCATTTTTCTTCCTCTCCTTCTTTCCTTCTCTCACCCACTTAGTCTTCTCTTTCGCTCACTCCCTGCGTTTGAGACGCCCACAGTCGGGTAAAATAACATACAAGGCTTCGACTGTAGGCTCAGCACTGCGATTCGGTGTAGAATGTATTCGTACTTGGTTTTCTAATTTTCCATCTAAATACATACACACACACACATATGTATATATACACACACAC
>BOPN01004695.1:0-2500 GCA_017312705.2 Penaeus japonicus
TATATATATATATATATATGCACACACATGTGCTGTTTACTGATGACAGAAATACTGAAAATGTGTTTGCTGTATGGCAATAAGGAGAGTGACAGTTACAAGTCTAAAATGTTAAGAGCAAGCACAGAACTTCTTGACCCTATTGGCTTCATGGCCAGTGTAGGCAATGCGGTAAGAACAGAGAGTCTGTGATGCAGAGCCTGTGGAATACATGATTTCTCTCGCCCTCATTATCGGCAGTATGAAAGGAACGGTAAGATAATGGCCAAAACTCCTGGGGATTAGGAAGAGAAGGCGTGGCAAATAACATTTTCGTCTGGTCTTTTCTTCCTTGCCCTACGTAATTCGTTATTTATGAATATCATTGTAGCGTTCTATGTTACAGTGACTAGTTTCCGACTATGAAACCAAAGAAATACCTGTATCGTCTTCATCAAATAAGCATAGTCATTGCAGACACTATAAGATGGATATCGTCTTTGCATATATCCGATGAAAATAGGCCTCATTATTATTATGGTGCAGTATAGTATACCTAACTTCATTACTCACTCTATTTTCAAACCTTATTTAGCAACTCTGAAATAGATTTGCATAACAACGTTAATCTAAAGTCCTTACAGATATCAAGCGCTTTCCTTCATCATAGGCAACACTATATTTCAAAAGAATGCTTTCTAACTTTGGTGGCGCGGGGTGGAGTGGGACATGCAAAGGCTTGTTCAGTTTTATTTTCAGATGTTTCTCTTCGTCTCCTTTTCCCTGAATGGAAATTGTCGCCAGCATCCCTAGTTCAGTGTTAAGATAATCAACTGGAGACTTTAGTCAAAAGGCCCTCATTAACACGCTTCAGGAACGCAACAGTATATTCCAGAAATTGCTGACTCAGCAACACTCCTATTTTGCTTAATCAGATGAAATTTTCTGTCATTATTAAAGGTATCAGCTTATGCTCAAACCATCGATTAAACGAGGGGTGAATTAATGGAGCGTCGGGTGGACTGTATCCAATTACATCTATATAATTAAACTACTGATACCAATGGAGGGAGGAGTTAATTATAGATGATATAGGAATGACCCTCGATGGAATTATATTCGCGCCGATAACAATGATAATTCGTCGATTGGTTCTCGAAGACATTTGAAAAAAATGTTGGCTTTATATAAGATCGGCGAATATGAATAAAAGTTATACAACTATTTTTCATACAAAATGTATATTAGTTGCCAACGCAACCTCATTTGAACATTAAAATAATCTTTAAAGAAATCTCGACAAGCTGCACAATAAACTGTTCCTCCAGAACGTTTCCCATGACTCATAACATAATATTAGACTTAATGTTATACGCAATCGCAAGTCGCATATGAATATTCCATGATGCAGACGCATATATCATTTGCAGATTAATTGGGCTAATTACAACCTATATTTGGGTCGCGAGGCGCATGTAAATGAGCTTCCCTTCTGTCTCTCTCTCCCTCTCTCTCATTCTCTCTTCTTGGGAAGTGTTAATGTTGGTATTGAGCAAAGGATCTTTGTTTATAATCAATATTTATTCAACTCCTTTATATTCTAACACTTTGTATCCGCCCTTACTCTGGTGAAAATTTTGATCCTCAGCCATATTTACTTTGTATGGATCCCCTTGGCCAAACCAGTTTTATTTATATTCCGATCTTCGAAAATGCAATATTTCTTGCTGAACTCCAAAGGCAGATTTAACCAGATAACTTTGCAATGGCTGAGACGTTAGTCTCGCATTTTCAGTTTACGTTCGCCATTCCTGTCTTTTCTCTCTCGCGAACCCCGTTTTAGCAGTTTTCTTCTCTGTCATTACTTTTCGGATTACCGATGCTTAACTTTTCTTAAGTTTAACATAACAGATACATTATGTGCCCCGTCATGCCCAGGTTCACCTCATCTTATGATAATGTGCAGATGCATTTTTTTTTGCTGTAAATACAGTTTATGTTCCTAAATGGCTTTTCTGAAATCCTGCCGTACATCACCACGTTAATTGCATTTTAGACAAAGCTATTTCATTCGTATCTGTTATACCTTTATCATTAAGCAATGTAAATGGATTTGGCTGGTACGTGCATATAATATTAACTTTGATATATCAGCCAGCATTTACATAAGTGTATGTTAGAGGATCAGATATTATGCCTAGATTATATGCATATTATATGCACTCCGTCAAAACCTACGCTTCGTTTTATTTTTATAGATCTCACTGACCTGAGGCCGCTTTGAGGATGTGTAAGGAATAGGTGGTTGTGGAGGGAAGGATGGTGGAGGGTGGATGGGGCCACATCCTGCACGATTAAAGCCATCTTGAATATTATCAAGCGTCTTCTTACATTAAGCAGGTCAGTATCTCACGCGGCGGACTTTAGTGTCGACTGTTTTTAACCGCAATGACGAGGGAAAGTGGGAGGGAGAGTGTAGGAGGGAAGGGCCGAGTTACTGACCGATCCAATCATCGATTTG
>BOPN01004695.1:42500-52500 GCA_017312705.2 Penaeus japonicus
GACTTGTAATCTGTTGTTATACATTTTTATTTAGGCGCTTTAACAGCATGATCTGCAGAGTTGAAAATAGGCCTTGCTTCTTGCGTATATGAGGGTAGTAAAGAAACATCAACCATTAGATTTGAGAAATGAATAGAGACAAAGAAAATAAAGTGGAAGACTTAATCTCTGTCCCGAGAATGAATTCTCTTGGCTAGAAATGTAAAGAGTAAAAAGGCAAGACGTGGAAGAGGTAGGATGAGAATGTTGCCTCAGGTGCTCCAGTGGTCGACAGACATTATACCCTCCTGCTCCATCACCCATATCTGCCGTCACATTAAGGCCTGATGTCCAATATCTGTCCAGAACGAACGACTAACCGTCCCCGGCCCCTGACGTAAGATCTAGGAATAACATGGACTCTCGTATGACTAATATTTATCCGCGGGGCTACACGCTCCCACCACATGGATCCCTTGCCGGAAGGAACTACGAAATCCTGTGAGAGGAGATATTATTATTTCATTTTTCCATTTCATCGTAACTTCCCCTTTTTGTCACTGATATTCAATATAAGCGTAATTGCGGTTGATTTATTTTGTTAAAAGTTCCAAGCGTTAATGTATGTCCGCAATGTTAATTAATGGAAAAAAGAAACAGGATAACAACTACAAGTGAAGTTCTGCTGCAAGGAGTTAAGCAAATGGCAGCGAAGATTAAAATGATGTTTATCGGTGATAGCAATGATCACACGAACTGTCAAAAATCATCGTTACATCAAAACAATTTTGGAAATATTTTCACTACCATATTGTTCCTATTATTGTTCTCTCCTTAGCATTTATGGGAGCACCTTTATTATATTGGTATCATTATCTTTGTTGTTGTTATAATTGTTAGTATCATGATCATCATCATCATAATTATCATGATGATCATCATCATGATCATCATCATCATTGTTATCATCTTTATTATCATTGTTATCATTATCATTATTATCATCGTTATCATTATCATTATTATCATAATAATTATTATCACCATGATTACCGTCATTATTATTATTGTTATCATTATCATTATTATCATTATCCCTATCTTTATTATTATCGTTACTATTGTTGATATCATCATCATCATCATAATCATCATCATCATCACAATTATAATTTGCATTATTATCATTATTTTTTTTCATCATTATTACTAGTAGTAATAGTATTAAGAAGTGTAGTAGTTGTTGTATCAGCATTATTGTTTTGAATAATGATATCAATGACTGTTAATATTTTCTTTGTTATTATTATGATTATCATTATATTCTGCATATGATAAATATTATAACTATTATTATTGTCATTACTACTATTATCATTATAATTGTTATTATTTTCTTTATCATCATCATCGATATTTTTAGTGATATGATGATTATCATTATTTTGATTATAATTTTGATTTGTCTTATTACTATAATCATTATCGTTGTTATTGTTATTATCAGTATCATTATTGTTGTTGTTATTCATTATTATTAATGTTATTATCATTATCACTTTCATTACTGTTATTATTATTGCTGTCATTATTGTTATCATCAATAGTATTATTATTATTATCAATATTATTATTAACATTATTATCATTATTGTTATTATCTATATTATTATTATTAAGACTAACATAATTATATTTCATGATAATGATTATTATGATCTCATTAGTAGTAAGTAATAACAGTGTTTATTATCATTGATATCATCATTACATAAAATGATAATGATAATTGTGATGCTTATGATAATGATGGCATTGATAATGATAATAATGGTAAAAATTGTAATGCATTGATAATTGATAATAATGCTAATAAAGAGAATGATAATAATAATGATAATATTACCACTATTACTATTACTAACAACAATAAAGACAATAGTTGCAATAATAATAGCAAGTCGTGTATGACACGGTGTGTCTATAAAAAGTTCAATTAATCACATCATAAGTTATATGGATAAGGCAGACGAGGCGGAGGGGGAAGGGGAGGGGGAAGGGGAGGGGGAAGGGTCAAAGACCAAAGGGAAGAGGGGTTAGGGGGGCAGGGAAACAGGGAGGAGGGGGGGGCCAGGGAAACAGGGAGGAGGGGTTAGGGGGCCAGGGAAACAGGGAGGAGAGGACACCGGCACCGCAGACCACAGGTGCCTAGGAATTAAGTTTGAGTTTGGAGGACTTGTGAGCAGGTTGCCGTGTTTACGGGGTTGGGGCGAGAGGGGGTACCAAGGGGTTAGCTGCAGCCCGAATATCTAAACTTCACCCCCTTCCCCAGTTCTTCTCTACCACCCTCTCTCTGGCTGTCCGACATGTGGCGTTGCTATCATACTCGATACCATGGTGAAGCTCCGTTGTCGAGGCAAAATCCCAAACGTTCCTCATCTCATAAACCGAACATCTTTCTCTAGAGCGAGCAAACAGTTTGATGCAATTTAATACTATTCCGTGGAATAAACTAATAATCAGCTTGCAAACTTGGTCAACTCATTGAGAATTCCAAACAGCAAGTTACAAAGGCGTATCCGCATTTGAATTCCGTGCAATTACATGTTATCTATAACGACATATACGGGGATCATTATTTTGTTCTTGCGACTTATACCTTCCTCAACGAACAACGAGAGAAGCTTGTATAATACATTGCTAGTTCTTATTTTGTTTTTATTTTGTTTAAGGCTCGACATTACGGTGAACGGTTGAAACTCCTGGACGATAAAATGAGATATAATTGAATTCAAGAAGTCGGTGCCGAGCGAGCGTTTCTAGAGTTTCGCGTGTGCTGGCCCAAACATTATGTTCAAACGTACAGTAATGTATTCGCGGCCTGCGCTGACCCTAATCAAGGAAAACGCTTCGCCTATCATCCCACAGCCTTTGTTTCATTTCGTCTTGGCGGCTCCAACTCCTATTCAGCGCCGTGCCTCCCTTCGACTGTCGCCCCTCCCTCGCCGCGGTTTTCGGAGAGGATGTCAAAAAGCAGGTCGAGGAGGAGGAAATCATTCTTGGTCAAGGAACAAAAAGAGGGAGTCCCGATAACCAGCAGACGGAGTTCGGACGGAGCGTCTGAGTAATATGAACGAAAGGTGTGAGAAATGTCGTGAGCACGGCCTCCTGCATTGTATTCGCCAACAACAAAGGCAAGCAGAGTTTAGAACAACTTGTTTAAAATGCAAATGAGAAACTCAATTATTGGCCGTATGCAAATTAGACTATGGGTGTACTCTAATTAAAATCCCTTGATTAATATGCAAATTTAATAAGATTATACAGTGGGAACCGAAATTAATTTCGAAATTAGGGGTGAAATTTTGCACACACATGGCAAAACACGAGAGCTCATGGCAGACGCGAACCTCGGACAAGTATGATCACAAGGTGCAGCAAGATCTTCCATTTTCGACCTTAGGATCATTTACCGTTAAGCACATTTTTAGACTGGATCACCACGGAAGAGAGATGAATGCTCAAATACTCGTTTAAAATTGTATTTAATTCATTTTTTTAATCTGAATTCTATTTTTTTTTTCAAATGAGTGATTACCTAACTAATATTACTAATGCCTCAGATCCACAGGATAAATCCTAGTAATAAGATAATAACCCAAACAAGAGGCACAATATAATCCCATTGTAATGAAAAGGGAAATTATGGTTATGATAATTGGCATCATAATTGTAACTGATATCTGGTCATGATCAAGCCAGTACAAAGCGGAGTCCCAAACTGATGAGGCTCCTCTCGAAAAGGACGACGAAAGGGAGGAAGGCAAAGGCAAGGGTGTAGGTGAAGTGAGAGCAGAGGTTGGTGCGAGGGTGACGGCAGGGTGAGTGTGTAGAGGAGTGAGACAAACCATTCGCCGAAGGAGGAGATACCGGAGGATATGAGTATGAAGTGAAAATGACGGGCGAGAGTAGCGTTGGGGGGCGAGGAGGAAGAGAGCGTGATTAGGCGGATCTGATGGAAAGGGTGAGAGAGAAAGAGTGGGAAGTGCAAGGATGGAAACATGAGTGTGATTGAAATTAGAGAGTGAGGAAGACAGAGAGATGTTTATTCTCGGAGGAGAGAGAACAAAGACAAAAGAGGGAAATAAGATAATAGAGGGATTAATGTTTGAAATAAAGCGACATGCGGATTCGTTTAGAAAAGAATAGGTGGTCATGATAGGGGGAGAAATATACCGGACGTAGAAAATGATGTAAAGGATTAATGGAGATGATACTGATGGTTATGACAGTTCCTTTTTTATTCTAAGATCAGCTCATGGTATCATTCGTGACAATGGAAGTAGATGCGCTAACAAAAAAACAGCAAGAGTGATTATGTTAATGATTATGGTGATAACTTCTATAATACGAAGGCATAACAATGATCCAATAGTGATAACAATGGTGAAATATTGATGTTAGATAACGTTTTGGCACCAAGTAATAACATTAACAATATCCGGAACGAAACTTATGATGATAATGGTGACAGCGATGCTAAAAAAGATAATGGTAATGGCAATAATGACTATGATAATAACGACAACAATGATAATGGTTATCAGTGATATCAATCGACTCAAGGAATAGTGGCAATAAGATGACACAGAGAGGAAATGCAAGCCATCAAAGAAAAGCAACACGTGTACGAAACAGGAGAAAGCAGTCGGGAAGAAAGAGCGAAAGCGAAAGCAGGAAAACCTCATGGTAGCCTCTGTTGGCTAAAGAGGGATTGGAGAGGAGGGACACGAGGAGACGAGGAAAGGAAGAGCAGTGGAAAGAAAGGAAAATCAAGTCAGGATCAGGAGCAGTGGGGAGAAGATGGGAGAGAGAGATGAAGGGAGGTGAGAACGAGACACGGAGGCGGATGTTGAATTGGAAATGAAGGTAAAGTTTGCGGTAGACGTAGAAGCAGGCGTGTGTATGGGAGATTAAAATCCTGGCAGTGATTAATGCTGCCACAGCCGACTAAATGCAATTATTAAGGAAAAAAGTTGATAAAGCTTAATGAATATGTTTTCATACACTGGAAAACATTTCTTTATTCATAAGATAAAGGTTACAATAATGAATATCATTAATACATATTTTCAATATTGATTATAGAATAATTGATGATGTGATGATAGTAATAACAGCAACACAATCAGTAGATTAAGAAGGGTTAGCCGCAAGCGCAATTTTTATAAAGATGAAGTAAACGATATAACGATGTGTTGGGGTGTCCTTCTAAACACATTTTCACACACACACACACAAACAAACACGCACGTATATGTCCACGTACATTGTTGCTGTATTGTGTGTATGTGTTTGTGTAAAGCATGTAATATGTTTGGGCACATCGAACAAGGATTAGGAAGAGGTGGGCACTGCCACTACCACAATGTAGTCCGCTCAGGATCCCGTGGTGCTGGTCACGTTTGTCTGACCTTTTAATCCAATATTCCAGGGCGGATGAGAGAAGACTAGCAAGGGAACGAGAGTAGCAGCAGGAAAGAAAGACAAGATGCAAGTCTGTATGTACGCGTGCGTGCGGGCGTGTGTGTGTGTGTGCAGAGAAATATATATATATATAGAGAGAGGGGGGGGGGGGGTGGACCCTTCAGCTGTGACAAAGAAATCGACATGCAATGAGGGACCATCTCGTGCGTGCGTTAACATCAACCATGAACTCGCCGGCGAAAACAATAAGCATAACGATAATAGTAATACTCATGATGATAATAATAATCATTAAAAATGATAATAATAATGATAATAATGATAATAATAATGATAATAATAATAATAATAATAATAATAATAATAACAACAATAATATTGATGATAACAACAGCAGCAATAATAACAATAATAGTGATACTAATAATGACAGTAATGATGGTGATTATAATAACAATGATACTACTACTAGCACTACTACTACTGATTATGATAATAATGACGATAGTGATATAAATCATAAGGAATATGATGGTAGTTATGATAGCTATAGTGATTATGATGATAATTATAGCGGTAATGACGATTATGATAATGATAATAATGATTAGACTAATAATAAGGATGGTGAAGATAATACTGATAATAATGATAACAATAATGATGATAATGATAATAGTAGTGATAATGATATTACTATTAATGATAATACTATAAATCAAAACAATAATAGTAAACAAAATGAATAATGCTACAAATAAAAAGGATCATTTTGATAATGAAAGCGATAATAATAATGACAATGATAATACTAATAGCAATTGTTTTTATTACTATATTATTATGATTACGATGATGGTAATGACAATATTGAAAATTATGATGATTACAAATGTGTAAATGTAATAAGATCAATCGATGTACGTATATTCATGCATGATTTATGGAAGGATAATGTCATTAAGACAAAGAGTTGTGCTTCATGGCGAATACGATAGATCAATCAGGCTACACATCTGGAGTTCAGATAGTAATCTAACAATTAACTATTCAGAGGCAAGTTTTCAAATAGAGAGAGAGAGAGAGAGAGAAAGAGAGAGAGAGAGAGAGAGAGAGAGAGAGAGAGAGAGAGAGAGAGAGAGAGAGAGAGGTGGATATATATATAGAGAGAAAAAAAACGTGCAGTGTAATAGATAGAAAGATTATAATATATATGTAATTATCATTATCATTTATTGACTGTGCGGCGCCACATACACACTCACACACAAGCTAACAAAAAAACAAACAAACAAACAAAAAAAATGAAACCACATCTCAAATGCATCTCACATTCACATTTGTAAAAGCTCGTACCACAATATATAGATTAGCGTTACCAAATTATAATAATAAAAAAAAAATGACAGAACAAAGAGGAATAAAGTTGATACTGTTAATGAAATTACCTACCTGACCTTTCTCTGTTCGAACAAAATCAGTTCATTTCTTGCAGGAAGTTCACCCGCCATTAGTATGCGGGAATATCGCCCAGGTACATAGTGAAACGCCCAAGTATTTACACTTTAATTGTGTGCAATATTTTGCAATATTTATTCAATGCTGATGGAAATTCTTTGGCATGGTGTGTGGAACTACTGATTTGAGTTTTGCATTATTCTTGACTTTAACATGATTAACTGTTCATGGACATTTAAAAACGTTCTGATTTTGGTAGGGTTAAGAGGAACAAAGTATTTGGTCAAACGTTGTTATAATGATTCTTATCTTAATTTCTGCCTTTGTTTACTTTGCACTTGCGTTGGTTATCCGTTTAAAAGCGAAATGCAAAGAAAATGTTATCAAGATGAATACGGTCTCGTGCAAATAATATTCAAAACAGGATCTCTCTCCCTCTCCTTCTCTCTCTCTCTCTCTTTCTCTCTCTCGCTCGTGCTCTCACTCTCTCTTTCTCTCTCTCTCTCTCTCTGTCTCTCTCTCGCTCTCTCTCTCTCTCTCTCTCTCTCTCTCTCTCTCTCTCTCTCTCTTCCTCCTTTCTCTCTCTCTCTCTCTCTCTCTCTCTCTCTCTCTCTAGAGAGAGAGAGAAAAAAAACAGAGGGAAAGAAGGAAGAAAGAGAAAGAGAGAGAGAGAGAGAGAGAGAGAGAGAGAGAGAGAGAGAGAGAGAGAGAGAGAGAGAGAGAGAGAGAGAGAGAGAGAGAGAGAGAGGAGAGAGATAGATAGAGAGAGAGAGAGAGAGAGAGAGAGAGAGAGAGAGAGAGAGAGAGAGAGAGAGAGAGAGAGAGAGAGAGAGAGAGAGAGAGAGAGAGAGAGAGAGAGAGAGAGAGAGAGAGAGAGAGAGAGAGAGAGAGAGAGAGAGAAGATAGAGATGGATAGATAGAGAGATAGATAGATAGATAGATAGATAGAGAGAGAGAGAGAGAGAGAGAGAGAGAGAGAGAGAGAGAGAGAGAGAAAGAGAGGGAGAGAGAGAGAGAGAGAGAGAGAGAGAGAGAGAGAGAGCGAGAGCGAGAGAGAGAGCGGAGGATCTTGGGGGAGACACATGTCTGAGGGAACAAGGATACATAGCATCGCCGACATAAAAATCATACACAAATTTTTTTGAGTCGTGAGTGCATTTTCCACCCACCTTATTTACATACAAATTGGCATATGGAGGCTAATTTGGGGGCTGAGACGCGACCGGGGGAATCGAAGGCGGGAGCTCGGCTAATTGTGTCGGAGACGGTGAATGTTTAAGTTATTTCTCCAAGTTGTGTTTGTAAATTTGTGAATTTAACGTTAGTTGGTGCTGATGCTTGTCATCGCACTCTGATATTCATTCATTGTATATAGTTAAGGATAATAGTTGATAACAGTTGCATTTATAGCATCATCATTGCCATCAAATATATAAAAATATAACCAATAACTGATTACCATTAGTATATACACTGAAGACATCAATATCGCAGAACCACTTGACACAAAAGATCAATGTTCAGACATTGCAAACGCAGCATTATTTCACACGACGACTTTTTATGTTACTTACTCCTTACATTTCATATTTCACTTGCAACTTACTCAGTCACAATGGCCGTTACAAAGACTTTTGGGCTCAACTAACATTGAACATTGATGCATGTATAGTTAAACTAAACCGGCGTATTAAGAACATTGCAGTTAGTAATATGCAGGTATAAGTAGTGAATTAATAAAGTAAGTAAAAACTACGACAACGAAATCATTATACGAATATGGATGATTTGTTTAATACTAATAAATATGAAATGTACAGAATAATGTTACACACGTATAAGACTCACAGTATTGAAAAGAAAAGCAAAGGCAACAAAAGAGGGAAATAAATATAATGAGACTGGCAAAAGAATGCGAGGAACGTAAGAATGATAGGAAATGAAATACGATAGTGGTAAGTAAAAAGTTAGCCTGAAGGTAATTAACTGTCAAATACTTTGTTATCAAACATCTCTATTCTTCATTTTTCTCTTAAAATTGAAGTTTCGTTCCAAGACCTATAACCTTAGATCCCTTTAACGAAATGATTTCGATATATCTTAGCCATACATAGGTAAGAATTGTTTTCACTTGTATACCATCACTAGCGTTATATGTGAGCAACGCCCACCGAAGAGGGAGATAGATCGAGAGAACAGAAAGGAAGTATTTGGCTAACAGGAAGGAGTGCGAAAGTTTGAAGACCTTGACTTTCGTACCGGATGATAATACAACAACACGTCTTCGAGACGTCCAAAAGTCAGCAGCGTCTGAGATTCTCCGTTATTACGAGCCTCCTCCCTCCTCCTCCAGCCAGATTGCCCAAGTTTTACACCAGATCTCCGCTCGTCTTAATGAGTGAGATATTTCGTTACTAACCTCTCATCTTGCTTTCATTAGGATTCACACACGGCGCCACCGAGACCCGAACCCTCGGAACCCCCCGTCCTGACGACTCCTAACCTTACGCTGCCTTGAGATAAGGGTCAATGTAGATACGTGGAAAATGTGAGGGCTTGAGTCTTTCAGCCTTCCATGCTCAGCTTCTTTGCTTAATTAATTGATTTTTATGATTATCAGCATTTTATTTTGTTAATGCTATGATTAAGAACAAAGTTTTCAACAGTTTATTAGGCGCGCTGAATTGAAGAATGGACTTTGAAAAGACTCAAACTGATGAGAGGCGAGCCAGGGAGATGGGGTGCGCTAACTTTTGACAACGATTATTGGGTGAGGAAGTGTGAGGGTTTGTGAGGCGTGTTGGAGTTTGTGAGGAAGCGTGGGGGTTTGTGAAGGCTTACGAATGTTTATAGGAAACTGTACGGGCTATGGGCGATTCTGTATACAAGTGACAGTGTGGGAGCCTGGAGGACTCTTCGGAAATTTTAGATGTGAGCTATTTTCGCAAAAAAGATGAATAGTGTATGTTCCAGGTTAGTATCTTCATTATACTTTGATGCAGTTACCGTATGATAAGAATGTTTGTGAAAGCATAAGTTATAACACCAAAGCGACTCTGAGTAGCTATTATATAGA
>BOPN01004696.1:60000-62500 GCA_017312705.2 Penaeus japonicus
CATTTTTTTTTTTTTTAGAAATCTTTTTGGTCTTTTTGTAACCTATTTCATTTGTTTATCCTTTTTCTTTTAACATCGCTCCATCTCAAATTGTGAAACATCACTGTATCCTTTTTGAAACACGGTTTCGAATTTTTTCGGAAAACATCGAGGTATACCAAGAGATTGCAGAATTGCAGCGGGAGTCATATCTGGCATGCAATCATATCCCATTAACGAATATGACGTTTTAATTACGCGAAGAGGGTACTTGTTGATTGAATAAGCGCTTCGATATATCAAAACAAATATTTCAGATGGTTGGTCATGGATCAGACAAAATTTTTATCTGATTAGTTGTGGATTATCACTGGCAGAAGAGTTTCCTTTTTTTCTTACGATAAGAACCATAGATAGATTAGAGATATACATGCATGATAAATGGTGAACGCACACGCATACATGGGCGTGTGTATGTCTGTGTGTGTGTGTGTGTGTGTGTGTGTGTGTGTGTGTGTGTGTGTGTGTGTGTGTGTTTGTGTCTGTTTGTGTGTGTGCATTTAATATAAGTCATATGTGTCTTGTGGACATACAAAATACATATACACATACATATGTGTTAAAGAGATAATAAATGTGGAAAAACATCCAATAATCAGACTAGTATTCAAGGATTGTGTAAACAGCAAAAAGGATATCATAGAGCTAAAAATCAAAGGAAAAAAGAGTTATGATAAAGGGATTGAGACATCCTCGAGTCTTCAAATAAATATAATAACATTTAACAATGACACCGATGCTAAATCACATTTGAAAAACTGTAATAGTATTTAAGGGGAAATGAATAAACAAATAAAAAAAAGAGAAAAGAAAATTAAATGCTTTGCCTGACATAAAGTAATATTACATTCCTGGAATATATTTCCAAATATACAAAGAGAGGGAAAGCATTAAAAGGATAAATAATTAGGAGAAAAACATGGCATGTGAGTGGAATCATGAAGATACACAGTTATTCGAGTGGGAATTAATGCAAGAGAAAAAAATCACAGAATTAGATCGTAAGGTGAGGACAAGGGCTGGAGGGAAGTCAACGGAAGCATGGAAGTGTGAAAGTGGCAGGAGAGGCGGTGAGTGAGGGAGAGAGAGGAAAAGAAGAGAGGAGAGAAAGAGGGAGAGGTAAAAAGGAGGAGAGAGAGGAGGGGGAGAAGAGGGAGGGAGGGAGGGGGAGAGAATAGTGGTGGTGAGGAGGGAGGGAGGGAGGAGAAAGAGAGGGAGAGGGACAGAGGAGGAGAGAGGAGGAGAAGAAGGAAGGAGGAGAGAGAGGGTGGGGGAGAGGAGAAGGAGGGGGGTGTGTGGGGAGAAGAGGGAGAGAGAGGGAGAGAGAGGAAAAGAAAAAAGAAGAGAGAGAGAGGTGGGGAGAGGGAGGGGAGGAGGGGTGAGGGGGGGAGAGAAGAGTGGTGGTGAGTGAGGGAGAGAGAGGAAAGAAAGAGAGGCACAGAGAGAGAGGGGGAGAGGAGGGAAGGAGGTAGGGGGGAGAGAAGAGTGGTGGTGAGTGAGAGAGAGAAAAGAAGTAGAAGAGAGAGAGAGAGTTGGGGAGAGGAAGGAGGTAAGGGGAAGAGAAGAGCAGCAAAGAGAGTGAGGGGAGAGGAAAAGAAGGAAGGAGAGAGGTGGGGGGAGAGGTGGGGAGAGGAGGGAAGGAGGGAGGGGAGGAGAGAGGGCAGGGTGACAGAGGGAGAGAGGCAAAGAAGAGAGAGAGAGAGAGGAGGAGAGAGAGAGAGGGAGAGAGAGGAAGAGAAAGAGAGAGAGAGGGGGAGGAGAGTAGGGGGGAGAGAAGAGGGTGGTGAGGAGGGAGAGAGAGGAAAAGAAGAGAGAGAGAGAGGGAGAAGGAGGGAGAGAGAGAGAGGGAAGGAGGGAGAGAGAGAGGTGGGAAGAGGAGGGAGGGAGGGAAGGGGGGGGGAGAAAAGTGGTGGTGAGTGAGGGAGAGAGGCAAAGAAGAGAGGAGAGAGAGAGGAAAAAGATGGGGGAGGAGAGAGGGAGAATATATGGAATAAAAGATAGACATTGATAGATGAATACAAATAAATCAAATGCATTAATCATATGACTGGTTGCACTCCTCATTGTTGAGTAATCGCAATTAGTCAGGTCAGGTCAACTTTGATTGATAGGTAATTCACAAAGATGCTTGCCATCACAAAGACCAGACCTCAAAACGAACTTAATTCCTCTGATAGTCACGCCTCCTACATTCCAGACTACCTTTCCGCGTAACTACCGTTAGGGACGTCGGATGCGAACCCCTTCCATATAAGCAGAGTTGCTTCTGAACATACAGACAGACTGGGAATCGACTACGCTACTGCCGACACCTGATTTCCCGCTTGTCCAGCTGGCCAAAAGTTGTGATGCGTTTGCTATTGCACCATTGTGCAGGACATTTTCTATCGTGCACAATAACGGTAGATTATCTATGGTGTTAGTGGAATAAAAACCTGTACGTTCCAAAACTGTAACAGTA
>BOPN01004696.1:77500-80000 GCA_017312705.2 Penaeus japonicus
TCCTCTCCCTTTTATTCCTCATTTTCCTCCTCCTCCCCCTCCCCTTCTCCTTCTACTGCTCCTCCTCCTCCCTCTCCCAATTCCTCTTCCTCTTCCTCCTCCTTTTCCTCCTCCTCCTTCTCTTCCTCCTCCTCTTTTTCATCCTCCTTCTACTCCTCCTCCTCCTTCCTCTCCCAGTTCCTCTCTCTCTTCCCCCTCCTTTTCCTCCTCCTCCTTTCCATCCTCCTCCTCTTCCTTCTTCTCCACCAAATCTTTATTCCTCCTCCTCTTCCTCCACCTCTTCTATCTTCTTCCTCCATCTCCTTCTTCCAGGTCCTCCTCCTTCTCCTTTGTTCCCTCCTCCATCCTCTTTTCTCCACCGGGGGCGAAGGAGACGGTGGAGTGAGGGAGGAAGTGAAGGAAAGAAGAGGACGAGGAGAAAGAAGAGAAAGAGGGAAAGTTATGAGGGAGTGAAGAGAATGAGGGAAGGGAAGGAGGGTAAGAAGGAAGGAAGGAAGAGAATGAGGGAAGGGGGTTAAGGAGGGATGGAAGGAGGTGAAGGAGTAAGGGAGGTAGTGAAGGAAAGAAGAAGTGAAGGAGGGTAAGAAGGAAGAAAGGGAGGGAGGGGATTTAAGGATGGATGAAGGGGAGGGAAGAAGGAGAAGGAGTGAGGGAGGGAGTGAAGGGAAGGAGGAAGTAGAGAAGGAGGGAAACAAAGAAGAGAATAGAGGAAAGGTAAGGAACGAAAGAAGAAATTAAAGGAGTGAACAAGAAAGGAGAGGATGTGACATAGGAAGGGAGAGAAAGCGGGAAGTAGCGAAGGAGGATAAAAAAGAGAGAGAAAAGAGGGAGAGAGGAAGTGACGAAGGAAAGGGAGGAAAGAGGGAAGGAGTGAATGAGGATGAAACAGAGAGAGAAAAGGGGGAGAGAGGAAGTGACGAAGGAAAGAGAGGAAAGAGGGAAGGAGTGAAGGAGGATGAAACACTGAGAGAAAAAGGGGAGGGAGGAAGTGACGAAGGAAAGAGGGAAGGAGTGAAGGAGGATGAAACACAGAGAGAAAAAGAGGAGGAAGGAAGTCACGAAGGAAAGAGGGAAGGAGTGAAGGAAGATGAAACACAGAGAAAAAAGGGGGAGGGAGGAAGTGACGAAGGAAAGAGAGGAAAGAGGGAAGGAGTGAAGGAGGATGAAACAAAGAGAGAAAGAGAGGAGAAAGGAAGTGACGAAGGAAAGAGGGAAGGAGGATGAAACACAGAGAGAAAAAGAGGGAGAGAGGAAGTGACGAAGGAAAGAGAGGAAAGAGGGAAGGAGTGAAGGAGGATGAAACACAGAGAGAAAAAGAGGAGGAAGGAAGTAACGAAGGAAAGAGAGGAAAGAGGGAAGGAGTGAAAGAGGATGAAACACAGAGAGAAAAGGGGGAGGGAGGAAGTGACGAAGGAAAGAGGGAAGGAGTGAAGAAGGATGAAACACAGAGAGAAAAAGAGGAGGAAGTAACGAAGGAAAAAGAAGAAAGAGGGAAGGAGTGAAGGAGGATGAAACACAGAGAGAAAAAGAGGAGGAAGGAAGTGACGAAGGAAAGAGAGGAAAGAGGGAAAGAGTGAAGGAGGATGAAACACAGAGAGAAAAAGGGGAGGGAAGCCGCGCTGTCGAGACATAAATATTAGAGTTTAATCCAGTTTGAAAACATTCGGGAACATCGTGAGTTTAATCTGACGGCGAGAAATCTTTGGGAAGAAAGAGAGTGAGAAAGAGAGAAAGGGGGAGGGATGGGGAGAAGAAGAGAGGGAGGAGGGAGGGAAGGGGAGAAGAGAGGGAGGGGGAGGGAGGGAGGGATGGGGAGAAGAGAGGGAGGGGGAGGGAGGGAGGGATGGGGAGAAGAGAGGGGGGAGGGAGAGGGAGGGGGAGGGAGAGGGAGGGAGGGAGGGAGGGAGAGGGAGGGAGGGATGGGGAGAAAAGAGGGGGATGGGGAGAAGAGAGGGAGGGGAGGGAGAGGGAGGGAGGGAGGGATAGGGAGGGAGGGAAGAGGAGAAGAGAGGGAGGGGGAGGGAGAGAGAGAGAGAGAAAGAGAGAGAGCGTCAGATGTGTCATGAATGGCAAATCCAAAATGGCGAATCACCTTTTGGGAGAACAGACATTGTCCCACGGGTAATATCCCCCCCCCCCCCCCCCCTCCCACGCGGTTGGAGGATATAGGGTGACGATTCTTTTCCAAACCCATGTCAACATGAAGGTCAGGCTACAGCTTTACTTGACCTCTCGTTCTCACCCTCAGTCCACCAGCCACACCAGTAGTTCCCTTCTGACCTGTCGCCTGCGGTTCAGGACCTGACCTGGCTCCTAACCTAACCCGAGAAGGTCACGAGATCACAATGGCAAAAGACGTCCCAGGCACACGCTGCCATAACGCATCTATCACTGCACAAAGAAGCTATGTAAGTCAATAAACGCTAATAAACCAGTCAAAAATGTATACCGTTTTCAAGGCTCTCGTCAGTATGCAACTGTGAGTGATCTCTCCTTGACA
>BOPN01004696.1:92500-97500 GCA_017312705.2 Penaeus japonicus
GAAAGGAAATAAAGAGAGAGGGAGACACAGAGAGAGGGAGAGACAAAGAGAGAGATGTGGGAGATGGAAGGGAGGAAGGGAAGGAGAGAGAGAGATAGAGAAAGAGAGAAAGAGAGAAAGCGGGAGAGAGAGAAGGAGAGAGAGCGAGAGAGAGAGAGAAAAAGAGAGAGCGAGAGAGAGAGAGAAAGAGAGAGAGAGAGACAGAGAAAGAGAGAGATCGAGAGAGAGAGAGAGAGAGAGAGAGAGAGAGAGAGAGAGAGAGAGAGAGAGAGAGAGAGAGAGAGAGAAGAGAGAGAGCGAGCGAGAGAGAGAAAGAGAGAGAGCGAGAGAGACAGAGAGAGAAAGAGAGAGAGCGAGAGAGACAGAGAAAGAGAGAGAGAGAGAGAGAGAGAGAGAGAGAGAGAGAGAGAGAGAGAGAGAGAGAGAGAGAGAGAGAGAGAGAGAGAGAGAGAGAGAGAGCGAGAGAGAGACAGAGAAAGAGAGAGAGCGAGAGAGAGAGAGAGATAGAGAGAGCGAGCGAGAGCATTCCCTAAGGCAACACAAAGAGGAGTCCTTCCCTGCCTTACTGACTTTAGGTTTTAGGACACCCTTGAGGCGTGAATATCCTCGTAGAGGATTGGGGACGTTCCTGCTGACTGACAAGAGCACACGCACGCCCACATTCACATACACACACATACACACATACGCATACGCATACACAATCACACACACATACATACGTATACACAAACAGACACAAACACAGTCACAATCACACACACACATTCGCACACACACACACAAACACAGTCACACACACACGGAGACACTCACACGCACACTCACACACACACAAACACGGTCACACATACACACACACACACAGCAAATCTTGCCCCCCCCCCTCTCTCTGATCTTGAGTTCTTGCAGACATAAAACTCGCGGCAACTAATGATTGCCTGTGTTCTGTCAGTTTTCCTTAACAACAGTATACAAGAGTTACTCTCGATAAGATGGTAAAAGATACAGTGGATGAAGTTAAGATACACTGGATGAAGCTAAGATACTGGATACAGTGGGTGAAGTTAAGATACACTGGATGAAGTTAAGATATACTGGATGAAGTTAAGATACACTGGATGAAGTTAAGATACACTGGATGAAGTTAAGATACACTGGATGAAGTTATGATACACTGGATGAAGTTATGATACACTGGATGAAGTTAAGATACAGTAGATGAAGTTAAGATACACTGGATGAAGTTAAGATACACTGGATGAAGTTAAGATACACTGAATGAAGCTAAGATACACTGGATGAAGTTAAGATACACTGGATGAAGTTAAGATACACTGGATGAAGTTAAGATACACTGGATGAAGCTAAGATACACTGGATACAGTTAAGATACACTGGATGAAGCTAAGATACACTGGATGAAGTTAAGATACACTGGATGAAGTTAAGATACACTGGATGAAGCTAAGATACACTGGATGAAGTTAAGATACACTGGATGAAGTTAAGATACACTGGATGAAGTTAAGATACACTGGATGAAGCTAAGATACACTGGATGAAGTTAAGATACATTGGATGAAGCTAAGATACACTGGATGAAGTTAAGATACACTGGATGAAGTTAAGATACACTGGATGAAGTTAAGATACACTGGATGAAGCTAAGATACAGTGGATGAAGTTAAGATACACTGGATGAAGCTAAGATACACTGGATGAAGTTAAGATACACTGGATGAAGTTAAGATACACTGGATGAAGTTAAGATACACTGGATGAAGCTAAGATACACTGGATGAAGCTAAGATACAGTGAATGAAGATAAGATACAGTGAATGAAGTTAAGATACACTGGATGAAGTTAAGATACACTGGATGAAGTTAAGATACACTGGATGAAGTTAAGATACACTGGATGAAGCTAAGATACACTGGATCAAGTTAAGATACACTGGATACAGTTAAGATACACTGGATGAAGCTAAGATACACTGGATCAAGTTAAGATACACTGGATGAAGCTAAGATACACTGGATCAAGTTAAGATACACTGGATGAAGTTAAGATACACTGGATGAAGTTAAGATACACTGGATGAAGATAAGATACAGTGAATGAAGATAAGATACAGTGAATGAAGTTAAGATACACTGGATGAAGTTAAGATACAGTGGATGAAGATAAGATACAGTGAATGAAGATAAGATACATTGGATGAAGATAAGATACAGTGAATGAAGTTAAGATACACTGGATGAAGTTAAGATACATTGGATGAAGTTAAGATACAGTGAATGAAGTTAAGATACAGTGGATGAAGTTAAGATACAGTGGATGAAGTTAAGATACAGTGGATGAAGTTAAGATACACTGGATGAAGTTAAGATACACTGGATGAAGTTAAGATACACTGGATGAAGTTAAGATACATTGGATGAAGATAAGATACAGTGAATAAAGTTAAGATACAGTGGATGAAGTTAAGATACAGTGAATGAAGTTAAGATACACTGGATGAAGTTAAGATACACTGGATGAAGCTAAGATACACTGGATGAAGTTAAGATACAGTGGATAAAGTTAAGATACAATGGATGAAGTTAAGATACACTGGATGAAGTTAAGATACAGTAGATGAAGTTAAGATACACTGGATGAAGTTAAGATACAGTGGATGAAGTTAAGATACACTGGATGAAGTTAAGATACAGTAGATGAAGTTAAGATACACTGGATGAAGTTAAGATACAGTGGATGAAGTTAAGATACAGTGGATGAAGATAAGATACAGTGAATGAAGATAAGATACACCGGATGAAGTTAAGATACATGGATGAAGAATAGATAAAGTGGATAACGAAAAGATACACTGGATGAAGACAGAATACAGTGGATGAAGTTAAGATACGTTGGATGAATTTAAGTTACATTGAATTAAGTTAAAATACACTGGATTTTGTTAAGATACATTGGATGAAGAAAAGATACTGGCGATAAAGATAAGATGAAGTTAAGACATATGAAAAAAGTGTCTCGATAACATTTTGTCGAGTCAAAATAAAAGATAAGATAATACACATAAGATAAGATACAATAAAAATGAAGATAAGGCACATTGCATGAATTTTCTTGATAGCCTTTTTGTATTATTGATATCGTATCTTCCGCTTTGCTAGACTGTATTGCATGTTATTTGAATCCGAGTGCAATCTCCTGCAACTATGTGTGGTTCTGATTTGAAATAAATTGCAGTGGAAATACTAGTTCTTCAGATGAATGGACACTATTCTGATATATATATATATATATATATATATATATATATATATATATATATATATATATATATATATATATATATATAGGGAGAGAGAAAGAGAGAGAGAGAGAGAGAGAGAGAGAGAGAGAGAGAGAGAGAGAGAGAGAGAGAGAGATTTGGAGAGAGGAAGAAAGAGAGAGAGGAGGGAGGGGGTGGAGAGATAGAAAGAGAGAAAGAGAGAGTTGGAGGGAGGGAGATAGATGGGGAGGAGGGAGGGAGGGGGAAAACGGAGAGAGAGAGAAAAAAAGAGAGGGGGGAGGGGAGGGAGAGAGAGAGAAAAAGAAAGAGAAAGAGAGAGAGAGAGAGAGAGAGAGAGAAGAGTGGGAGAGGGAACGAATGAGAGTGAGAAATAAACAGAGCGGGGCGATTGAGGATGAAAGAGAAAGAGAGAGAAATAGAGAAGAGTGGGAGAGGGAGCGAATGAGAGTGAGGGAGATACCCAAAGAAAGGGAATAAGACAAAGATCGAGAGAGAGAAAGAGAGAGAAAGAGAGAGAGAGCGTGAAAGTAAACTCACAAAAGACATGTACAGTGAAAACCATACACCCATATACTCATTTCCACGTCATTGCAGACTCATAACGTGTCAACACGAGTCTCCCTTTTCAACATTGACACAATAACACCTAAAGTCCACAGACAACATTCCCAAAAGACATAACTAATCCCCCATGCGTGTGGGTGTACTGCTTGGATTGCAACAAAGCAACATAAAAAGGAAAGGGACAGAATGATTTTCCTCACGTAAAAAAAAAAAAAAAAAAAAAACAAACGTTGCATAAAAGGGATATAAAAAGAACTTCCTTTTTCGTCTCCTACGAACTTTAATAAAAATAATCCTATTCTTAATCCTAATACCATACTTTCTGCCTCTATCTCTTTCTCAGTTTCTTTACATGATATTATTTCCACGTGAATTCTTCGTCCACGTAATCACATCCCTTCGTCACGGTCCAGATGAACCATCCGACAGTCCACGTGGGGGTCACACCGCCTGTAGCGCTTTGATGCCTGATCCTTCATACAAGATAGTTAATTGCTTGAAGATGTCGTGATGAGCTCTCATTTTTTTGGTCCTTCCTAGACCCTTGTGGAGGAGTGCATTTCTGTCTCTCGCTTTTTCTCTCTCTATCTCTTTATCTATTTATTCTCCCTCTCTCTTTATCTATCCATCTTTACCTCTCTCTCTCTCTCTCTCTTTATCCATCTACTAATCTGCATATATATCTACCTATCTATATATCTACATATCTCCACCTTCTCGTCTATCCACAGAAAAATAAAAAACACACAAGAACACATCAGCCGGATCACATGACAGACAAGTGGCATGATTTGTAGTCCTTGACACGCATGTTTCCTTTATCCGAGGGTGGAAGGGAATAGCTGTTGTTCCTTTTATTCGTTGTGTTATGTACAGTCAACAGTTTTTTCTCAGCATTTCGTGTTGGTTGTGCACATGTATAGATATAGACGCATACAGATATTCATATATACATACACAAGAAAAAAAACACATACACACAAACAAATTCATTCATAAAACATGAAACAAATACACACATAACACACACAGACAAATACACATGCACAACAAAAAAACACCTACCCACACATAAACAAATGCACACGCCCACACAAACAAACACACAAGCAAATACACAGACAAATACAC
>BOPN01004696.1:112500-116460 GCA_017312705.2 Penaeus japonicus
AGGAAAGAAAGAAGATGAGAGAAAGTGAGAGATAGAGAGAGGGGGGGAGGGAAAGACTAAGAGCGAGGAGAGAAAGAAAGAGGGTGGAGAGAGAGAGTGGGAGGAGAGAAAGAGAGAGAGAGAGAGTGGGAGGAGAGGAAAAGAGTAAGAGAGAGAGAGAGAGAGAGAAGAAAAAAGAGAGAGAAAGAGAAAGAGAGAACCCAGCAAGCAAGCGTGAAAGTGAGAAATCCACCTATAACCAGCACATAACTCAAGCCACAATCAAGACACGCTTTCCCCCGCACACACCGGGAAGAAAAGTGGCGCAGCATCCGAGAGAGGTAATGTTCGAGTATGCGAGGGGAATCCACGGCGCTACAGAGACAAGTACTTTGGGTACAGCATTTGGGGTTAAATACAAAAGACCGTAATCAATAAGGAAGCCCCTTGTGATATTTCGGTTGGGAGTGACTATCAGCTTGTAGGAGAGTGGAGCTTTATTTTGGTTTTGGGTTTTTTTTTTTCTCTCTCTCTCTCCTCCACCCAGGTTTCCGTCTCTTTATTATTTTTTCAATGGGTGTCAAATATTCGAGAAGGTTCCGTGTTTCCCTCTGCTGCTCCCTAATTGACGTGTCCTGTGTGGTTAAATATCTTATGATGGCATTGGAAGGACCTCGCTTTTAAGTTGCGGCTCCTCTCAAGATTGTACGATAATTTTTCAGCGAGGTTGGCAGCGACGAGTCAGTGTAGTGCTGGACGCCGTAGAGGAAGCATCTCTGCGCGCCGCTCTCCCCAGCCTCCCGTTCGAACGCCTCTCGCTCGCCCGCGCCCCCGTCTGTGTCGCCTCTGCACGCCTCGCCGCTGTGCTTTCGGAGGCCGGTGCTGGTGGTTCCCCTCCTGCGGTGCGTGGGAAAGAACCGGATTTTGTCGAGAAACGGTGCTCTGCAGGAAGGTGGGCTCGGAGGGAAATTTGAAATAGCGTTGGATAAGAGATAGTACGCCTTCAGTGCTCGCGGGTGGAAAGGATGGCTGTGTGGCCCTGAGGACGCGGGTTCTGACGGTGGGCGAGTCATGGCTGGGTTCCTCCCTCGGCCTCAGCTCGCTGTGCTCTCGTCCGAGGAGGAGCCTCTCGCCGCCCACGACTCCTGTACATTGTAGGTGGTGTGACCTCGCCCCTCCGCCAGCATGAGGGCGGCCTGGATATGGGTGGGCGTGGTGGTGGTGGGCGTGCTAGTGGTCGTGGGCGAGGGTGAGGCGAGGGGGGAGATGCCCCAGAAGACGCCCACCATCAACACCAAGTACGGGCAGCTGCGGGGCTTCTACCGTAACGTGAGTGGGTACGGGCTGCGGGTTGCCACGTACCTGGGCGTGCCCTACGCCACCCCGCCCGTGGGCGCCAACCGGTTCAGCCCCACCCGCACGCTGTCCCAGTGGGTAGGGCTACATGAAGCATCCAACTTCGGGCCGGCGTGCCCCCAGCGCCTGCCCGACATCAGCAACGAGACGGCGGCGCTACAGAAGATGTCCCGCGGGCGCCTCAACACCCTCAAGTATTACCTCCCCGTTCTTAGGAGGCAGAGCGAGGACTGCCTCTACCTCAACCTCTACGTCCCAGATGCAGGTAGGTCTCCATAGCTCGAGGAAGGACGCGGGGGATGGGGGGGGGGGCAGAAGGACACTCAGTAACTTCTTTAGACGGCCTAGCTTTGGACTCATCTAAACTACAAAGAACCTCCCCAATTCTGCGTCAAGTATAGTCTTTTAAATGAGAAGTATTTCCTGTTTTTTAGTGCATTATTCTGTGCCGTGAAGTATGCCAGCTAACTTCATTTGCAATGCTTATACATTGGCTTTTATACTTCTCCCCAAAAACATTGATTGTCTTGAGAGTAATTTGTAAATTGCAGGAAATTATCACAGATGTATTATTCTATGATTAAGAGGAATCCTGATTTTTTAGATCGTTTAGTATTAAATTCTGTGTGCGAGTGTGTGAGTCAGTGAGTGTGTGAGTAAGTGTGTGTGTGTGTGTGTGTGTGTGTGTGTGTGTGCGTTTTGTAATTTTCCTTATCAATCGGCAACCATAATGCTGAATATGGTGATGATTACAGTATGAAGAAAGTGGAACTAAAAAGTGAAAACGTATACTATTCTGATGAATATAACGTTTGCAGTGTAAATTACAATCAAGTTGATCATTAGACAGAGGATGATTAGGGAAATTGTGAAATCATTATGAATGTTATTATTATTTCTATTACTGTCGCCATTATCATCATCGCCATCACCATCGTTGTTGTAAAAATGTCATTATCTTAATTGTTATTATTATTGTGACTTTTGGTGCAATAACATTTGAACATTTTTATTTTTTTCTTCTCAGTATTGTTATTATATTCATTATTATTGTTATTATTATTGCTATTATTATTATCATTGTTATTATCATTATCACCACGAAAGTATAATACGTATCATTTTTTTCTGCACCATATCTATTACTATCTTTATCTATTATCATGATTGTTATAATTAACTATTGTTATCATTTTTATCATTGTTATCTTCATAATCATTTTGATCATTATTATCTTCATAATCATCATCATCATCATCATCATCATCAACATCATCATCATCATTATCACATTACCACAAACAACCACACTAACCACGTTTTTTGTTAAAATTTCATTGCCATCATGATTATTACACAATCTAAACTAACACAAACGTCAGTTCTCTCCTTCTCTCTTACTCTTTCTCTCATTCTCTCTCTTTTACTCTCTCTCACTCTCTCACATTCATACTCTCTCTATCTCTCACTCATACTTCCTCTCTCTCTCTCTCTCTCTCTCTCTCTCTCTCTCTCACACACACACACACACACACACACACACACACACACACACACACACACACACACACACACACACCACACACACACACACACACACCACACACACACACACACACTCACTCACCCGCACCCCCACCCCTTATCTTTCTCTCACCACCTTCATATCTTTAGCAATAAAGTAACACCAGTAACATGTTGCGTGTTGAAAAGGGGAATGTCAGGGGGTGGGGGGAGTGGGGGGGCATGGATGTGGATCTGTGTGTGTGTGTGTGTGTGTGTGTGTGTGTGTGTGTGTGTGTGTGTGTGTGTATCAGTGTGTATGTGTGTAAGAGAGTTAGGTGAGGATTGGTGGTTGAGTTGTATATTTGATAAGATGAATAATGAAAATTAGAGTACGCTTTAAAAATGTGAATGGAGTAAATGTGTAGACGGGGGAAGGGGGTAGGGGGGGAGTGTATGAGTGTATGTGTGGAGTATGGGTGGCTGGGGGGAGGGGAGAGGGTCAGGGAGGATAGGGGAAGTAGCAGAGAATTCCAAGGGAGAAATGGAAAGACCGATAGTGTGAGCAGGGGACGAATAAAAACGAAGGGGGGAGGGGAAGGAAGGGGGGGGGAGGAGGAGGAGGAGGAAGGGATTGTGTTCAGAATAGGAACTTGATTGGGTACATCATGTATGTGTTCTATCGTGTGCAAGACGTTAATGATAAGGAGGAGAGAGGTGGTGTGATGAGGGAATGAGGGAATGAGATTATGTTTGTGTGCGTGGTAGGGTTTGATCGCGTGTGCACAAACGAACGTACACATATGTACACATATGTACATACTCACACCCCCGTTATAAAATGGTAAGAGAAATAAACAAATACACAAGCAAAGGCCAGAAGAAAAGATCTCTGCCTTTTGTTTTGTTTGTAAATATAAAGTCGTTTGTTTACGCGTGCTTTTGATATCAACAGCTGCTTCGAGTTTCCTTTGTATATGACAATAGGCCATTTAACACATTCTCAGAAGGTGTCATTGAGGTGTTAACAATGAAAAGAATCGCTCTCTCTCTCTCTCTCTCTCTCTCTCTCTCTCTCTCTCTCTCTCTCTCTCTCTCTCTCTCTCTCTCTTTATCTCTCT
>BOPN01004697.1:3824-11324 GCA_017312705.2 Penaeus japonicus
TGTATGCATATATGTATATGTATATATATATATATATATATATATATATATATATATATGTGTATGTGTGTGCATGTGTGCTTGTGAGCAGTATATTATGGGAAGTGAGACATTTAATTGTAAAAATTGTATCATAATTACAGAGGGTGGAATCCAGTCAAAGAACTATTCCAATGGAACAGAATCAACGGAGGAAAACAACCCTGGAAACATAAGGCTCAAAGTTCAGAACGCCAGTAAAAAGGGAGTTGTAACCATACATATAAATCGATACGATAAAATGCAAGTCCTAATGCAAAGATACGCCGAAGAGAAGAAAGTGGATCTTAGTGCGCTAAGATTCCACTTTGATGGTGAGAAATTGGATCCCAGTGACACTCCAGATAACCTAGACTTGGATGGAGATGAATGTATTGACGTTTATCATAGTTAGTATTGGTTTCGTGATATCATGAATGCAACATTTGGAGAATTTTGAATAAATTTTTATATGTATTTATTTTAGCTTTTACCTTTACCATTTTCACTAAAGGCATATAAGACTATATTGTTATTTGTAAGAGTAATTTTGTGTGTGCGTTTAAGTATTGTATATTCTTATCTTCAGTGTGAAAATAATAACTGAATGTGAAGATCTTTTTCATTGTTCTTCTGTTTCTTTTTGGAATTTGTACCACACAGAGTAACCTTGAAAGTTGATAAACAAACATATACAGATACAGATACACAGATACATACATACACAGATACATACATACACAGATACATACATACACAGGTACATACTTACACAGATACATATATACACAGATACATACATACAAAGATACATACACACACAGATACGTACACACACAAAGACACACAGATACATACATACACAGATATACACACACACACACACACACACACACACACGCACACACGCAAGCACACTCAAGATTGCTCAATCACCACCACTCCGCTTCAGTTCCTGCTCTTTGCCTTTTTCTATTCCTCTTCCTTCTCTACCAGTTTTTTTAAACAATCTTCAGGGGAACAGAAAAGGATGCAGTTGGCTGATTGTAAATACTCTCTCTGTCCGAAAGTATGATGCATGCATTTCCATGCCTTCATGTGGGCTCTGCCAACTATTGCTGCCTTCTGGTTCCATATTCAGAGAAAGAACATTTTCTATGCATCAAATACCTCAAAGGGGTGCAGGGACCACTGTAGACTAAAGAAATCAATTAAACAATCATATTTACTATTTTAGATAAGGACTTAGAGAGAGAGAGAGAGATGTATATATGTATATATGTATATGAGTGGACAAAAAAAGATCAGAAATCCCAATTTCAGTTAAGTTACACCCTTTAGTGTTTGGAGCTTATTTTTCTTAATTCATTTCACAAAAAGGAAGAGGTTCCCTGTATAATATGGTACAGATCAGGAAAACAGGTTTATTTGTAATATCTTTTTATTTTTATCATGAGATTAATATATGTCATAAGGAACTCTGTTCACCTATATACTCCATTTCTTATGATGATATTGTTCACCCATGTAAGTCATACATACATATCCGTATGTATACATAGGAGTTCTGATCAACTTATTTTTTTAGTCATACTTTTTGCCAGTGTACTTTGACAATTTTTCCTTTTATACAATATCCCTTTTCCCGAAAAGACATGCATCTTGTATTTAGATCATTGGTTACTTATTATGACTGAAGATGCACTGTATCAATATTTCCATAGGACACTGAAGAATGAAGGCTTTTGGTTTTGTATAGAAGTCTCCTAACATAGTTTTTGATTTGCAGATTCCAAAAATACAACTTTTTTTTTTACAAATTAGCATAAATAGAAGTGATAGTCTTTGGTTCTGATGTGTCAAATTGCAAGACATTGCATGATTTAAGGGTTGATTGGATGAAATAAATACAGTGCTATTTAAATCCATTGATCACAGGGACATACACCATCCACTATGATTTTGATGTTTTTTTTTATGCTTGGTTCCACAAATGCATAATTATTAAGGAGGCAATTAGTTATCCTAATTAACCTCCCCTCTTTACCTCTTTCCTTTAATTATCAGGATTTCTTAAAAATTCTACTACCATGATTAACATGATTATTAACCCATCCCCGACGGGGGAATTCTAGCCTTGAATGTCCAAATGCCGGGGCGTTCGAATTATTAGGCCTAAATCAATTGAATGGCTGGCACAATACTGTGCCGCCCGGCCACTGGGCTTTTGAATGCGCGGTACACATGCTGTACCACCCGTCCAGAGAGGGTTAATTCTCATTATCATTATTATTGAAATAACAAAAATTCCAAGAATGATTAAAAAACAGACAGTGCATGACAGAGGGTTAAACAATGATAATCCTTAGCAATTGCCCCTTGACAGAAAGAATGAATAATTTGTCTTCTAGCAAGCAGTAGACATTCTTTATTCTTTTTATGAATAGCTCAGTTAGAGAGTCAGTTTGCATTTTATATGCGACTTTTAACATTACCAGTATTATAAGTTCTTCCAGAGTCAAGTTTGTACAATAGCATAATACTAGAGTAATATTCATGACATAATAGCAATGAGCTCTGACTGTGCTTCTTACTTCACGATGCCTTCATATTTTATGTATTTAACCCATTCATGCCAAATGACGTTATATCTTTTATTGGGTATATTTCGCTCCCGCAGGATGCGTTCTATCATGTCATTATCTCTCTCTCTCTAAAATGTTTCACATTGTTATATATGTATATACTGATTGGAGTTCCATTTGTATGGACACATTTTTCTTCACTTGTGAAAATAAAACCAATATCTTCTTATATCACTCTGTTGAAAAGTTCTCTGAGAGGTACAGTGCAGCTTCATGCCAGAAGATATCTCACACTCTGAGGCTGCACACACTTCTTATCTTGCCAGCAGTTATAAGCCTCAACGTGAATGGGTAAAAGAGGATGAGAGTTGAAATGTTAAAAAAAAGAAAAAAAAAAAAAAAAAAACAAAAAAAAAAAAAGAAAAAAAAAAAAAAAAAAAAAAAAAAAAAAAAAAAAAAAAAAAAAAAAAAAAAAAAGGACCGAGACCTCCCAAGTCACATTCAAAGTTTGTGTATTTATACAAAAGGATATACAAAAAATGACAAACAGGCACCAGTTCCATTTTTGTTATAGCTACCATTTAAAATGTAAAATCAGAGTTACCCTTTATGGGATCCCTATCTGTTGTGTGGGAAAATAACAATTTGGTGTATATCATACAGTGATAAAGAAAATTATCTTAGCACACAGCCTGTTGCTTCAACTTTAATGCTTCCCAGCTGAAGTGTGCCTCACACCCCATGATTTAAAGAGACTTTCAAGTTTCAATATATATTGAAATTTGATTATGTAATTGATTGATAAGGTGATATTAGTATAATATGTTTATATATATGTTTATATATATATATATATACATATACATACACTTATACATATACTTATACATATACTTATACATATACTTATACATATACATATACATATACATATACATACATATATATATATATATATATATATATATATATATATATATATATATATATATATATATATATATATATATATATATATATATATATATGCATGTATATGTATATGTATATGTATATGTATATATATATACACACATACACATACACACCTATGTCTATCTATGTATTTATTGATGTAATGTGAGTGTATATTTATGTCTCTGACACACAGATACAAATACAAATATAGTGAATGTATAGAATATAGAGAAGTGTGAATGAGAATGTATAAATGCACAATGTAAGGGATGGTATTTACAGATTTTGATCGATTCTTTTTCTAAATTACATGTAATTCCGATGGAGATTTCATTGAAAAGCATCAGTTACAATCTAGTGCATTGTGAAGTTATTCATTCTTAATTTATAGTTTTTTATACAACTGTTTTTGTGTACTGAAAAGTGGCAGCTAATTTTTGGAAGTGTTCAGCCATTTAGTTAGTTGCTGTGGCTAAAAGGGTATAAAATATTATAGAGAACATGTGTTTAGTACTTAATAAAGAATATTTTATAAACTTACTTTATTGTTTATTCACTAATCCTGGTTATTGATTGTGATGAAAATTACTTGGTTGAATCCCATGTAAAAAAAAAAAAAAAAAAAAAAAAAATCAAATTGTACTCTTAAGATTAGTAGTACCCTGTATTCATGCTTCTCCTCTTTGGAAAGTAGGCCTTTTCATTCTTTTAAAGTATTAAATTTCCTTTATCTCTTGTGAATGGATCTAGCAGAACTGCATCATATTTTAGCATAGTTGTCAGTGGCTATCAGTATACTACAAATTTGATTTTCATAAAAGAAATAAAAGGAATCTTTCAGCTAACTTTTTTTCCAATAAATCTCATATTTTGCTTATATTTAGATTTCTCAGTAATTAGTTTCAGCTCACTTCTGTTCAGTGAGATTTTTTATCTTTCACTCGGACCAAAAGATCCTGTTATTGCTTTGAGCTATTTAAAACTGACTCACGTGTTCATCATTACTGAAACTTATTACGTACTCAGAAAGTCTCCCAAGCTCTCTAGTTTCCACTGATTCAACTAAAGGTACAACAGTTTATGTTCATACTAATAGACAATGCTGCAATGTGCCCTCTGTCACACTACAATGCTTGCAAGAATGATCTCTTGATCTTGTTGCAAAGCCCTTGATCATACCCTGAATTAGAGCTTCCTTTACAGTTTAAGTCAAAACTGGAATTTGTGTACAGCTAGCCATAATTAATCTTTACAAAATTATTTATTGGTCTGCAAACTTACTATTTCTATTTCAGCTTTTCTACTATTTTCTTTCTACTCTTTTAAATCATTATAATATCATATTACATATATCCTAACCAAAAGAATAAGCATAGAAACACTGCTTTACTTGCTATTAAGACTGCCAGTATTTGAGTTATTAAGCTTCAGAGTATTTCTCAGATGCTCTATGTATGGCATAAGTGACATACAATATACTTCAATAAAATATTTTAAATTCCACCGCACAATTACTCTTTCTGATTCCATGGTGCAGAATGAATCACTTATTTCTTAAGCTTGAAGATGAATATTCAAGATATATCAATCTGGTTAAAATACACACAGCATAACACATACACGGTACAGCCTGAGCTGTGACTCGCATTCAGATATAACCCAGCCTGAATCTCATACTTTATTTGTTACTCAAATGTGTTTTTGTGAGCCGGTTGGGATATTGAAACTTCCAAATGTTAAAGATGTCAGAATGATGGAACATCTGACATTAGTTTTATGAATTTATTAATGTTTCTTTTATTTGTTTTTTTTAAGTGTCAATGAAGTTTCAGTTAAGATAATTATTTTTTGCCTGTATATGCACAAGCATCACCATATTAAGTATTCATTCTCAAACACAACAATTTACTTGAAATAAAATTTCTAAATCTATTAGTTTTTAAATTAGAATAGTATCTTTTTATTAGTTGAATTATATGTTTGTAAAAGTCTTACATTTCAGGAATATTTGATGATCAGTTTGCAGCATCCATGTAAGCAAGCAGAAAGGTAATCAGATTCCAATGCAGCATTTCTCACATTAGAGTGTACTAATGTTGTATGTATTAAGTCTATGCTTTCTGTTAATTGCTTCAGTTGAAATAATTTGGGCCAAAATTAATGGTTTAAATGATGAAGAGCCAAAATAAAAAATTCAATAAACATATTGAAATACTGACATGTTCATTTCCATTTCTGCGAAGGAAGTAGAAGAAACAGAACACAAAATCTAAGATTTATTTCAACATGTACAATAACAACTGTTATACCCAACATCATGGGATATTCTTGAAAGACTTTATCTGTAGATACCTGTTCTATACGTTTGTGATGTACCCAGCAAGTTCAGAAGTTTCCATTCTAAATTTATGATCAATACTTTCAATGAAGATAAAAATATGCACACTAAATAAAAACCCACAAATCTAAAAAAGAAAGTGCATCATTCAATAAAGATACATTATCAAGTGTCAATAACAGAATGAAATCAATAATGTAAGGTTTACTAAAATTTCCCAAAATCACAAAAGTTCTAGACATATTTAACCGTGGAAAAAGAAGTATTTCAATTAATGTGCAACGCTACTAGCACTCGATAGTAATTCAGATATGTACAGAGCACTGGACACCGTCACGTACAACTATGATTAGGTAGTCTGATTGAGAGGAGCTTTCTGCGACACATTGAAAGCCGTCTTCTTTTTCGCTCTTTTGTAGCACGAGGGCCACTTAATCTAGACACCGAATGATTGGGTAAAAATCTGTACATCTAAAATAGTTTTGGGCAAGAGTTACGTTACTGTGAACACTGTAAATGAAATGTTCATCAGCAATGTAAATCCATTTACAATGCAATGGTGAGTCAGAGTCACACACCAACTGTACAATCATGGCGAAGCTTGCATTTATCGCACCAACACTATTTTAGTTTCAAACATACGAGGAATTAGTATAAGAAAACTAAAACCCTAGAAGACTATCAGGAATTAATGTATTACAACAAGTGTTACACGCTATCAGTACAGACATATCACATTTATATTTTCTGTGATTAACATCCATATTTATTAGTGTATTTACTAAAAAGTATACTATGCGACAACCTTTGTTTTCTTTTAACTACACTTGGATTTAGTACTTGGCATTTAGCATTTCTTTTATTATCTCCAGTTTGTGTACATGTGTACCTGTATTTAGTTCCTTCACATAACTTTGAGCTGATTTGTAATCCTATATTATATAAATAACCCAGTACCTTTGTGTTTATAGACCATGCCCATTATATATATATAAATATATTACATTATCATTATTCTCATATACAGTTCCAGTATTCACTAACATTTCTCTTTAAAAAAAAAAATTCAAGGCAGGATACAATGTCACATGACAAACCTTGATGTAATATTCTCTCTAATTATCATTACAGCTTGTGAATTAATACTGTAACTTTCTATGAAGTAACTGATAATCAACAGATCCAAGCCCTTTCCTTTGTATGCTAGTATTAGAAAAAATAGCATTTCAAGACTTCATCATGTAAGAATGCATTATATTTACATGAGGATGAACCTGCCGTAGTAATAGTCATTTACACCAATAATTTTGTTAATAACCAAGGGGAGAAAATAAGAAGCAATATTTTCAAAGAATTGTTTAAAAAAAAATAATAAGTAAAATATATTAGGCACTAACAGCAGCAGCAGCAGCGGATGCTTCTTCTTCTTCTTTCTTCTTTGCTTCTTTGCCTCCTAAATACTCGTAATTTATCAACCGGCAACCCTAGAAAGGCAGGAATGTTCCTTGGTTAGCTATGAAGCGGATCATTTACTGCTGCACTTGAGTGATCTGTATGATAGGCAGAGCTCTTTGATATAATGAACTGTTTATTTCAAATGAA
>BOPN01004697.1:16324-18824 GCA_017312705.2 Penaeus japonicus
ATATATATATATATATATATATATATATATATATAAATATACATATATACATATATTTCTTTTTCTATTGTAATGAATAGATTCTTATCTTTCACTTACTAAGTGATACACTAAATTACAATAGCACTAGAGATTTCAGATGCAGGATTACATTTCACTTCCTTGACTCTATCAACACTGATTGGGAAATAGCTTTATCCACTTCCCAAGCAAATATCAACTTTGCCAGATTCATGCCTTGGCACCATATCAACTCCTTAATCTATTACCAGTGGCACTATTTTTGTCTGCTGGACACAGTTACCCACTGCAGACATGCATTAACACTGCCTTGACAGTTGAGTTTTGGTATTTATGACAGGTGTCAAGTGACTGATAATGGTAATATTCACTATAATTATCATACCAACCTTATCATTCACACCCACTAATTAAAATCATGGCAACTACTCTCTCCCAGCACCAGTAGAAAAGCAAGCTGTCAAGATCATCCACACTTGGTCTCTACAATGACTACAATTGCCCCTGTGCCAGTATGGCTGGTTTGTGCTGTGGCACTCGCAGCCATAGACACAGGTCACCTTTTGTCTTTATCATTAGTTTATGTCTTTTTGTTGGAATGGGTATCTTTTTCATATTTGTTTAAATAAGTACATAAATGCAGAAAAAAATGTTTTTGGGCTTCCCATACAACTATAATACTTCTGTCACACCAAGTGTAAAGACATATGAGCTGATATGGATTGTACATTACAATTTCAGGCTAATAATAAACTCAAAATTTGGTAAAATAATGACACAAAAATGGCTAGTTATTACAGAAAGTGAAAGATGTCACTCACACACTGCTCGCTCATTCTGAAACAAACTCATCTGGAGTGTCATGCAACTGGCACTAGTGACCCTCTGGTTTGCAAGCTGGCAAATCTATTCCCAAAACCAACTGTATATAAGATGTAAAAATCTAATGGTTCTGTGTTTGCAACAAAGATGCAAGTGCATGTTTACATACATCAAAACAAGAAAACTGTGATTATAACACCAGTGTCAACACTTGTATAATACTGACTGCCAATGGTCTAAATTGTAGTTTGCAAAATAAGTGTTGCAATTACAAGAATGTTTCTCTGGAAAGACCATTTCATGATAAAAAGGTCTGCTCAATCTAGCATTCTAGGTCACAACAAACAACTGACCTCAGGTGATAAATAAGTAGTCAACATTCATAGAACTCTCTCTGCTGTATCTTCCCTAAAAATTCAATTTCAAATAAGAAAAAAAATATATAATTACCAATACAGAATAATCAATTGATAACATGAAAGCAGAGAAAGTTTCAGAAAACCATCAGCAAATTGTAATCAATATCAAAACTGATTCGTAATACCTTTATATGGGATGCTGCTAACCTAACACAAGGAATATATACAGTTCTTGAAGGCAGAATGTGACACTTTAAAAGTTGAAAAACATGCAACTGTGATGAAATAATTGCCAGGCCACAAGTCATAGGAAATTCAACACATACTGAAGCTGACATAATTGCAATCTAGCAATAACTTCAGTGCTTCCAAGAGTACAGAATGCATACAGAATCCTTTCCTTGCAAAGAAAACACAAAAACAAAAAAATATATATACATATACGTAGAAAAATGGAAGTAAGACGCAAGAAAGCCTCGACTTGAAGATCAACTGCAGTGCAAATATCCGTGAAGACAACAGGAAACACTAGAAACTGCAACACTTACTGTACTGTTGCACACAGCCTAACTGCCAGGTGGTATCTGGGCCCTTCCCAACCACCAAACTGGGTTGCAACGTGGCACAACGAATGAGACAAATCAATAGAATAAACAAGTCTTGCATTTAAATAAAGAGGAGGTTTGCCCTAATCAAATCTCAAATTTTATCCCTACTGTCAGGACATAGTGTGTTTCCTACGAACTCTAAAACATGATCAAAGCCTCCCGTACTGACACTAATCATCGTTACCACATTCATTCAATTATAGATCAAGTCCTACATCAGACCAATATGTTTATATTTATATATTTATATATGTGTAGCTGCTGATCCTTGGATATTTAATTCTCCATTAATATTAGGTTTTGCTTTTTTGAAGTTTGAAATAAGTAAAAAAATATTCTAAAAGGTGAACCAATAAAATGATGATGACACTAAGTATGAAAATTGCAATAGAATAATACCATCAATAATTGTAATAATAACTTTCTACTTTTTCATCATAATATAGATAGTGATATTATCATTATCCATACCATAATAATTATCATCATTATTATTCCTGTCAATATTTTCATTTTTATTATCTTTAATATTATCATTATCATCATTACTATTACTAATATGATCATTATCATAATTATCATTATCACGATCCTTACTATCATTATCACTATATGTATTTTTATCTCTGATCAACATCATCATTATTACTATTATCATGATTATCATCATCATCATCAGTACCATAATCA
>BOPN01004697.1:23824-26324 GCA_017312705.2 Penaeus japonicus
ATTTAGTTAGGCCTATCATTAACCCTTTCCTCCTGAACCATGAGTCCTTTCCAGTTGTAGCTGATGGCTCTTTAATGCATTTGTGGTGGTGCTGGTTTATAGAGGGATGGAATACAGAGCCCTTCTGATGAGGACAGTTAAAGAGCTTAAACCTAAACCTGCCTATATTCAGGAAAGAATACTAAAATATTTGGTGTATCTTCATAATAAACCCTCCCATGGACAGGCAACATCTTAAAATGTTTGGCCTTAGAAGGGAAAATGTTCTATTATTTTCTAGATTTATGGTATGCGATATGAGTTTATATACAATAGATACAAGGTGATACTAATTAGCATTTGATGTGATGCACTACAAACACAATATAAGGAATTACTAGATTATATTTTGAACAAAAAAATTATAGTGCAAAAGTGATCCCTATAAATCCAATGTGGCTTTACAAGGACTTATTTTCTAGGCATAATTTCAGATGTTTAAGTAATGTAATCAACTATATCCATATATACATTCATTTCCACTAAAACCTTCATGTGGTCTGCAGTGGAAGGCTTACATTCTTAAATACAGCGTGAAGTAACTGCCGCAACCTCTGCGCCTGCTGGCATGACGGCAAAGGCCAACAAACTTCTACCATGAATTTTCAAGCAAGACAATACATGGACTGGTTCTTCATCTGACAAAGAATTACTGGACTGAATAAACACGCCTGAGGCTTGTTTTCCTTTGCCAGGGTGCCAATAAGTATAGAGGTTGTCCAGAGAAAACTGGGGGATTCATGGATGGATTAGTAAGAATTGGCTAGAGAAGTTCTCTTGAGGTCAAGGTTCATAATTTGAAATGTATTGTGCTTGCATTTTAAATGTCTGTATCTATGGTTCATTCCTCTGAATATAAATCACTCATAAATGTATTAATTATGATTAGCAAGGGAGTTTTAATAGTAAAATACTATTGAAAACTTAATACTCTGTAAAACCAAAAAATATTTGAAACATTTTGAATAGATCCTCATTTGTAAAACCTCAAGGCCAAGAGCCATGGGTTGACAACTTCTAAAAACTTGAAATAATTAAAAATGCCACAAATATCAACTTTAAAAAAAAATCATAATAAATATAAATAAAAATCCAGCTGGAATCTTCCAACCAAAGACACTGTAGCATCTTAAGTGTTGTTTTTTCTTTTTTCTTAAGGGATAACTATACAACGGCCATGGCAGCAAACACTTCCCCATAATTAATACTCAAATTATGAATTTATGTCCAGCCATGAACACCAAAAGGCCTTGAAATCTGTCCCTTTCCTCCAAGCATCTCAGTCACTCAACCATTTATCTCACGCTATTATGCAACATACTATCAAGCCATGTCGATAATCATTGAATATTGAACGAGTGAACTACTTAAAAAAAAAGGAAAAAAATTATCTTGCTCCAACCTCCCACCTCTTCTCCCGGTGTTAAGTTTATTAAAAAAGTGTAAGTCTCTCACCTCATTAAGTAATCCCTGAACTCTTTGCTCTTTAATTGGTCAATGCCCTTCTTCAGTAACGCGCCCGCCATGATTGATAGAAATGGAGGAGGATTAATATGCAAGCACTATAATTTGAGTACACGGAGCCTGTCCCTCTCCGTGGCTTCACATGTACTAAAGGCCGAGGCAGAAGTCAGTGCCATCAGTTGCCATGTCTTGGTTCCGCAGACGTCGTACACGAGGCCGCCATTGTCGTACGATTTGCCACGCGCCTTCAGGCCAGAAGGTGATTCGTCTTTTATCATAGGTCATGGTCCTGCTTCTCTTGGAATGAGAAAGGGGTACGATTGTATGTGAATCTGAGTATTCTTTTGTGTGTATGGTGGTGCTATCATAATAGGAATCGGATATCGATTCCTTTTCATCGATACATCTTTATTACACTCTTTTCCATGTGGAAAAGTATGTGATTTATTTCAGCGATATATACATATATTCTCCACGAAATAAAATCATATGCCTTTTTGATATGATATATGGTACGTAATCATTTATGTTGGAATTTACCAGCATTTTCAGAGCGAAATAACAACGAAACAAACAAACTGAACTTCCTCAATTGTCAAATTACCATCAACGAAAGATGAGTGACAAAGAAAAAGAAAAACGAAATTAATAACCAGCCTTCCAGCTTACCATCCCACCTTTATACTGCAACCGTATAAAACTGATTATCGGAAAAGTGTTTCAGTGACGTAAGGAACAGCAGGAGTTCACGTGTGGGATAAATTTCAGTAACATCGAACCGGAACAAATCAATATGGATGGCCTTCACACACATACCTATAACATGTATTTTCTAAACCAAAGTGTATTTATGGCCTCATGAGCGGTCACACTCACACAACGGACGACCCACAAACTCAATTATTATTGAAGTTTGAATTAGTCTTATATGATTGATGTGGCGGCGCGATTCAGCTACCTGTCAATTATTTCTTTATAGAGTTATGTATTTTAGTGT
>BOPN01004697.1:43824-46324 GCA_017312705.2 Penaeus japonicus
GCGGAGCCCAGGGCGAGAGAGTCTCCGCCTCCGTATCCGCCTCCTGAGGACTGGGAGCTCACGGAAAACCCACTTAGGTCACCTGCTGACAGCTGCTGCAGCTCCTCGGCTGTTGGCGGATTATCGTACTGCACGAAGAACACTTCTGGGTTATGCTTGACGCTTGGTACTTGGATAACCTGTTGTTCTTGTACCTCGGGCCTCTGGTGCAGCACGTAGATCAAAGTCTTCTGCTCAGTGCGTGGCGGCAGGATGGGCTGAGGTGCTGGCGCGGGTGGAGGAGCGCGGATGAACACGATCTTGTAATGTTTGCGCGGAGGGCCAGCAGCCACAGGGGGCAGGGGCGCAGGGGGTTCCGGGTGAGGGACGTTCACGTAGATGGTCTTGGTCGGGGTGCTTCCTGCAGTTCTTGGGGCGGAGTAGCTCTGAGCAGGGGGAGCGCCGTAGCCAGAGGCGGGCCCTGACCCCCGGGAGCCATGCACGGGCTGGAAACCTCCGCCTGATGGAGGGTGGTCGGGGAGGGGCAGGGAGTGAGCGAGGCAGACCGCCGTGACCAGCACCAAGAGACGCTGCGAAAAAAGGGAAATGTTTCAAAGTTTTGTTTTCTGCATTAGCAACACGTACACGCGCTTACCTACACGCTAATTTAAGGGGAACAGCCTACTGTATTTAGGAACTCGAACTATTGTTAGTAAAGATAGATAGAGAGAGAGAGAGAGAGAGAGAGAGAGAGAGAGAGAGAGAGAGAGAGAGAGAGAGAGAGAGAGAGAGAGAGAGAGAGAGAGAGAGAGAGAGAGAAAGAGAGAGAGAGAGAGAGAGAGAGAGAGAGAGAGAGAGAGAGAGAGAGAGAGAGAGAGAGAGAGAGAGAGAGAGAGAGAGAGAGAGAGAGAACAAAATTAGGGAGAGGTAGAAATAGAAATGGATTCAGAAGATCGCTAGATAATAAAAGAGAGAAACATAGAAGCCGAGAGGGTAGATGTAGATAAAAAGGAAATAATCAGAGAGTATATACAAACAGTTAAAATATAGAGCATATAGAGTAAAGGCAACACACATAAACAAGTATACACATAATACAGACATACTTGCACAGTTATAAGCACATACACACACAGACACTATATATATATATATGTATATATATATATATATATATATATATATATATATATATATATATATATATATATATATACATACATGCACAGATACAGGCACATCCACATCCACACACTATACATACAAAAACGAGAGGATACAAGCACATACATATGAACACACTATACATACATACATGCACTGATGCAAACACATACACTCACTATACATGTATACATGCACAGATACAATCACATCCACATACACGTACACATACAGATACACACAGTCTCGAACGGAGAAATTGTCTCCTTTCTTCCCCCCTTCATTTACTCCATTTCTTTCCTTCCTTCCCTCCTTCTTTCCTTCCTTCCCTGCTTCCCTCCTTTGCCCTCTACCTGCTTCATCCGCCGTAAGCAGGTGCGTTACCTAGACAATATATGAATGGAGGAATCCCAGTAATTGAAGTCATTCCTATTACTGAAAAATCTTAAGTAGGGCCTATGGTTATAGCTTTAAGCCTTGAAATCCTTTGACTGGAAAATCCTTATAAACATACAATCATACCGGCGCGCGTGGAAAACAGTTTTGACTTCAAGGGATGTCATAGGCAATTCTAGCATCATTTCAGCTCATTTGAAATAGCCCTAATAAATGCCTCTTAAGAAATGACCCCCCAAGAAAGGCACGCAGGCACACTCTTTCATGCTTGCACTTTATCCCACTCGGAACACACGCAACGGCACAACGAAAGACTACACTGAATGATGAAATGTGTTCCGTTTTCTCGAGTCATTTGGGGAAGCTATGCAGGCGGTGATGGTAACTGGCAACTGTCGTGCATACGAGTTTCCAAATTTGCAATTTTGGTCTTGTATCGAATCGTATTCTGTTAAAGCTAATGCATTTACTTTACCACGACCCTTTCTTTCATGTCACCGTGTATCTTCTCTGTTCACAGAAAATCAACTCGCTCCCTATTACGCACAGAAATCCCTCTACTTTATTGAATTAGACAGGTAGAGTAATATCCGATGCAGCCGGTAAATGTCTGACCTGTGGGTAATCCGCATCCCTGCATATCACCAGGATTGGATTTCTGTTGGGATCTTACACGCGCGCACATTCAACACTTTCTTCATCACTTGAACGGACTATTGTCTTCTTTCCGTTAGCGACAACAACACATGACGATCGAGGTATCATGATTCCCCAGGATACACTGCCGGCTAGCTACACCCCTCCAGTGTCACAGAGTTAGAGTGTCACTAACCATCATCGTGGCGGAGTTAAGGCGGGAGTTGCTGGAGACTGACAGCCGCGGACGACGACCAGCACCTGGCCGCGCAGAGGCGAGGGAAGTGACAACGCGGGAGAGGCGAGGAAGCTGAGAAATCCGCAG
>BOPN01004697.1:53824-61324 GCA_017312705.2 Penaeus japonicus
TAATAACCATTGCATATGTATGTTGTTCTTTGATATAGATGCAAGACAGTTACTGGCATAGTTGCAATCCATTTAAAACAAAATTTCTGTTATCTATGTCATTTTATCGCTTCTGGTTCATCTTGTAACTAGGCATTCACGGATCAGTTTAGGATCTTCTTCTTTTTTTTTTTTTTTTTTTTTTTTTTTTTTTTTTTTTCTTTTTTTTTTTTTTTTTTTTTTTACATTTCCGTTTCTTATTAATCACAAGGGAATGTAAACCAGAATGATAAACCATGAACTGATGACGTGACTGGATGGAGTCACACTTACAAAATGGTTACAAGGGAATGAGCGCCAGAAGAAGGTGGAGCAACAACACAAAGAAAAGAACAGAAAACATAATATCCATTTTTTAAACTGGATGCTTATATTTGAATCAATTTATAAATATGAGTATATATTTGTAAAAATAAGAACTTTAGATTTTAGCTTTGATTCAAACATTGCTTGGTTCCAACTACCAGACCTGAGTGAACAGACTATATCAAACAGCAAATGAAATGAAAATATAGGCTTTAGTGTCATATTTTAGTAATTTTCTTTCTTAACCCATTAGCAGCAGATGATATGATTTGCTGCAAAGGTAGAGTCGGTCGTAGACACGGATAGCAACGTGCCAGACAATGTAAACCCGCCATCCTACTGCATACATTTTTTTTTAAACCGGGACCAATGGGTTAAGAGAACATTGATTTAGTGTAAATTTTGAAGCATAAAATATTTTATATAGAAGAAAGTTATTTCATCTGATTACATTTAAAATATGTTGAAGGAAGTAGATATCAAATGTTTTTACAATGTCTTGTGATTATAGATATTATTTTTTAGATTTTTTTTTTTTTTTTTTTTTTTACGTTGATCTTAAACTACTATTTCCGGTTATGTAACGTCTTTTGATAATACTCCTTTTGGCTGATTGGTTTATCGTTTTTTCTACTGTTTTATTCGTGATCAAAATTTCGTTGTGTTTTGAAGCTTGTTAGTTATGCATTACTGTGTTATGTTGTCTGATATATGTTACATTTTGCATCATCTTTTGACAGGTAGGTTACATTTGTGGATGCGGTGGGTTGTATGTGCTAGGAATGGGTTGATTTTATAGTTCCTGGTGTGATTTTTAGACGCTATATCCATTTTATCTACCATACTGGAGAACAATATTTGGTAGTATGTTGCTCAGTGTTAAAGTTGATGTTTTCAAGATATTCGGTGTCCCGATATGTGATTTTTTTTCTTCAAATAAGCGTTTTCAGTATGGTAGAATTTGATGTATAGTAGTATTAAACCTAACAATTTGGAACAGTAGATTCAGCAATGTATATAACCCCTTTATAAATAATAGAATATTTACTTTCTAAGCAAAGCAATTGTCTCATAGGAGCTATAACAGGCATGTAAGGTGCTGATGTCTCAAACCAGTTTGGAGACTTCGTATTCATTTCTTATTTGGGATATGTATAGAATATTCCTTTTTGCTTCCCTTAGCCTTCCCCCAGAGCAAGTATAGAAATCCTGGTTCATGTCATGATGCACATAGGGTGAAGCATCTTTTTTTCACCTGGCTGACTTAATTTTTTTCAACGTGAAGCCGTCGTGATAGATAGAGTAAGTAGCGCATGGAAACATCCTTTAGAAATTCGCTGTTTTTATCATTATCGTATTTTCTTTGAACCTGTCTCCCTGTAAGAGGTTAAAGCAAGACTGTGTTCTAAATGTCTTCAATTGATGTCCAAATTAAGCTTTTCTCGGGGATATGAATGGCTATAACAAGGGGGAAAATGCGTATTAGAAATATACTTTGTATTTGTTTGAAACTGCATTTGAGTAGCTGCCATTCTTTATCAAATTTTTTCATTTCAAAAAATCATTGTTTGGTGAATTTCATATTCGGGTTGCACTTGTTTTATCATGCCGTTGATATTTTACCAAATGTATTGAAATTGTATTGCATTGTCTGGCTATATTTCATCAGTTCTGACTGTGGCATTTGGATTCATGAAAACCTTTTGAAATATTTATCGAATGTGCTGCTAAATTCTCTCTGTTTTCTGGGTCAGTATCATGAAGTTCATAATATCATTGTCTGATCTTTGATTCAGAATTATAATCAGATTTATTTAATAAATTTGGCAACTTTTTCAACATCATCAGAAAGTGGGTGACTGATGAACTCCCCGTGAAATATTTCATATTTAGGTATTTCGATCCAGAATTATTAATGAATCACAAACCGATAAATGTCAGAAATGCTAAAACAATTATATCCAAAACCTCAAAAGTTTAGTTGACTTTTACGTTCACTATAGAACACACCAACACTCGGTTTATTTTCTTCCATCTTCTCTAAATTTCTATCTTGTATTCGCAACGAACACAACTGAATGGGTGATTACAGGACCTAAACTCCAAAGGCTAATTAATATTGGCTAGGCGAGGGAGTCGTTCTTCTGTAGAGATCTTCTGAGAGGGATTGGTTTAAAGTCCGTTTTTAAGACAAGTGTAAGGTCAGTGTAAGGTCAGTGGGGCCTTTCTTCTTTGGGGTCGCGTAGAAGGTGATAGTTTGATTGATTGTGTAATATTACGATTTGTTATGGTTGTGATAGTCATGGTGTAGGGAGTTGAGGTGTGTTTATTTGTGTTTGTGTTTCTGTGTGTGTGTGTTCTTTCGCGTGTTTGTGTATGCGTATATGTATGTGTGTGTGTTTGTGTGTGTGTGTGTGTTTGTGTGTGTGTTTGTGTGTGTATGTATGTGCGTATATGGGTATTGGGTACATATGTAGGTACATCAGTCAAAGCAACAAACTACCAAGTGTGGTATAGATTACGAGACAGTAACCGTAGCTTCACTGAGGCAATCATTCCTCTCTCTAAATCTAACTAAATCCTATCTCTAAGATCGTCAAAAGTGCTAAAATATTTTCTAAATATTACGAGCGCTTCGAGACTCTACCTTCCTCGCCCCTTAGTGAAAACCCGCTCAAACCAGTGGGAATGAAAGTAGATATTTGTCGACATAAAAAAAACGAACAACAAAAAAACAGGAAGAATGAAATCTACTCTTAGTCAAAGCTGTGTGTATAGATGTTTGTGTAAGTGTTTGTGTGATTGTGTGTGTGTGTGTGTCTGTATGTGTGATAACTGGAATGTGTTTGCTAGTGTATATAAGAGATGGGGTGTATCATGTGTTTGTGTATGTACGTTATGTATATGTGTGTACCCATAAGGTCGCATAAGGTATGCCTGAACACACACACACGTCAGACAAGACATCACGCTGACCACATTCCTTCCGTTAGTAATACCCTTTAAACACAACACTACAACGAAGAGCAAATCCATCATCCGATTACATCCGATTACATCCACCTTCACAAGAACCCATCCCCCCTCCTCCTCCCCCCTCCCCCCTCCCTAGCGCTTCTCAGAACCAACCAAGACCAATAATACAAAAGGTTTCCTGTCCAAGGGATTTCTCTCCTAGACCTACGAGTGGGAGTGAAATCCAAAGGCCTGGCCGATGACAACCATTATCAGAGGATTGGAAATCATAGCAGCTTTTAAACCTGGCGGAGAGACCTTGTTCGACCGGCGAAGGTATGTATCATAGGCTGAGGAGGCTGAATGGATGTCTGTGTGTGTGTGTGTTTGTGTTTGTGTGTGTTTGTGTGTGTGTGTGTGTTTGTGTGTGTGTTTGTGTATGTGTGTGTGTGTGTGTTTGTGTCTGTGTGTTTGTTTGTGTGTGTGTGTTTGTGTTTGTGTTTGTGTGTGTTTGTGTTTGTGTGTGTGTGTGTTTGTTTGTGTGTTTGTGTTTGTATGTGTGTGTGTGTTTATGTCTGTGTGTTTGTGTGTGTGTGTGTGATGATAGTAATGCTGATATTTTTGTAGTGAATTTATTGATAAAGATAATAGTAATAAGGGTGATGATAATGCTGATGATGAAGATTTTAATGATAATGATAATAGAAATACTACGAATAATGATAACAATGGAAGTAATTATAACAATGATAATGATAATAATCATGATTATCATTGTTATCATTATTGTTCTTATTCTTATCAAAATCCTTGTTATCATCACTAATACTATTTTACTTATTATTATCACTAATATTCTTACCAACATCGTATATAAATCAATAAATATTCCACCTCTCAAAAAGATCACGAACATTCTTATAAAACATTATATTTCGTAGTTGCAACTGATGCACTAATATCAATATTCAGAAGAAACGCCTGTCAGTTACGCCTAGATCAGCCCTTTTTAAGAAACTAGGATTTCTCCCGCAAAATTCAACACGTTTCGTTTTGAATGGTGAGTGGCGTGAAACCGTTAAGGATCTTCCATGAATCCTTTTAAGGAGTTGTGGTCCGTTACCATAACAATCGTGAACAACCTCCGTTTTCTTTTCTCCATGGCTATTTTCTCTTATCCTGCTATTTCATTCTTCATTCCTGATTCCTTTTATTTATATTAGGGACTTTCCCTAAGTTTGAAAGACTTTATATTAGCCCTTTATAAAATATAAGCGCAGGATACACACGATAACAACACCAGCTCAATTTTGGCGATTGGAGTGACCATGTATGTTAGGTTCATGACTGTCAGGAGACATGAGGGGTTGACTTACCCATATACAGGATTTGACTCAGTTTAAGACTGAAAGTCGATCATGATTCGCAAAAGAAGTCGGAGCGAAATGCAGGTTGATTAAATGTTGTGCCACGATGCGTCTGAGGAACGATACAGAAACGTTATGGCGGAGAGTAACAAACTCATCGCACGGGATCACAAATCTATGCTATACATGGCTGGATAAACGTTTCTTTGACACTATATCACATCATAATAGAACCAAATAAGATACTGATATGCGTACAGGATATATAACTTTTCAATCTCAGTGTTTCGACGCCGAGAGCCGAGAAGGGCGTGGTATTTTCAGCGGCCGATGGGTAGGCGGCGGGCGGGTAGGTGTAGCTGATATGGCGAGGGAAAGTGGGAAAGCCAGGGAGTGGAGGACTGCACTCGAATATGGCAGGTCATCGAAGCCAGCAAAGTATTCGCGTGCCGTAAGGTCAAAGGGGATCTTATTTTGTTCCGTTTAGGTTAGCCGATCTTAGTTGACGGTAATATTATTTCACTTTCATCCAGATCTCATTGTCTCATTATCATATTTTTTTTATCATTGGTATGCGTAAAAGGAATTTACTTTTTTATAGTCTGAATGTGAACCTATTAATACTATCCCACATACCCTACAGTCTCTGCATAACAATACATTAGAAACCAAACAGCGCTTTTTTCCTACTCACGACCTCGCTCGCTCGCAAGGAACTCAGCAGGTCAGCAGGACAAGCAGAGAAAGTAGAAAACGTTTTCTTGCCTTCATGTGCTTGAGTAAATCCTTGTTGCCCCTGGCCAGTAGTAGGCAATCATTTACTGATCATTTGGGTCAGGTGTTTAAGAATGCTGGTCTCGCTCTTAGCAGTGCAATGTTGATGTTAAGATACTGTTTCATCTTATAGGGTTTATCATCCAGGAGAAGAAAAAGAGTCCTTAAACAACACAACTACGCCAAGTTTGGAATGATAATGAAAAACGGTTTTTTTTTTCTTATTCATACTCACTCGACTCAAAGCTAACCTAAACCTCGGGGATGTAATGCATGCAGTGCTTTCGGAAATGAAAGGCGTGTCATATTTCCCGAATTCTGCGGCCCAGACGGTCGTCGGACGCAAGCATTTCTCACCTTTCTTGGATTACCCGACCGACGTCCCACCTGCGCTCATCATGGCCGGATTGGGTAGACAGAGAAAGCACCTGCAGCGGGCGTCCGCGAGTGACAGAGACTCGCCTGACGGGTGAGTCGAGGGCCCCTCCGCCCCCCCCCCCCCCTCCCAACCCCCGAACCCCCCCTCCGCCTCTCTTGGCCCGAGTCGACTTTCTTTCCTTTCTGCTCGTCATACTCATCCAACTTCCGGGATGAAGCTGTCGGATCTTTCAGCCGAAGAATGACATATTTTCCCCCGTCCTTTCTTTTCCCTGGAGGAAAACCTCCCTGATTGAAAAAAAAGCAGCGAGATTAGAAAGGCGTAAAATACAATGGAGAAAGAGAAGCAAAAGCGAAGAGTAGAAAGGGCCTTGGACGAGGGGAAGGGGGAAGGGGGATGGGGGGTAGGACCCATGTGATTATAAACCCGTTCGAGTGGCCAGTCGACCGCTTCGGGATCTCCTCGCGCGGCGCTCCCTTCCTTCAAGCATCCTTACTACCTGTCCTTTATCCTCGGGGGGACTCACTCACCCCTTCGCTCCCGCGCCACCTGATGATCGAAGGTTCCCGAAGGAGACGCCCCTGGACAGCCAGCCTCTTGCCGCCCGAATAGAGAGGGACCTCCGTGAGAACAAGAACGGCGCAGAGACTTTCATTCTGTGTCCCGGAGGCGTCGTCGGTGCTGTTGGCTCAAGCAAAAAAGACTGACCTGGGCAGTGAAAGTGCAGCTGGGCAAGTCGACCGTGACTCAGCACATTATCTCTTGCTATTTCCCCTCCTTCCCCACTCTTTCTCCTCCGCCTCCTCCTTCTTCCCTCTTCTTCTTACCCGTCTCCTTCTCCTTCCTACTTTTTTTTATTGTTTTCCGCCCAATTTTCTCATGCATGTCTTTTTGTCATCACCACAACTGATCATAACCATCGTGGTAGTAATGATGATGGTGATTATGATATTGTCATTGATGATGATGATGATCCTGATGACAATAATAATGACAGTTATCAAGTTAATGGTGGTAAAAAATGATAATGGAGATGATAGTAGTAAATAACGTTAGTGATGATGATAATAGTAGTAAACAGTGATGACAATGTTGATAATAGTTGTAAATGATGATAACAAAGAGACTGATAATACGTAGTGACAGAGTAGTAGTAGTGATGTAGACATAATAGTAAAAGTACTCTTCCTTCCCCTTCCTTTTTCTCCTCCTCCTCCTCTTCCTCCTCCCTCTCCTCCTCTTTCTCCCCTATCTCCTCAAGCTTCCTTCTCTCCTTTTCCTCCTCCACCCCTGTTCTTTCTCTCTGTCCTGCCCTCTTTAGACGAGAATTCCACAATGGGAGAGGCAGCAGGACCCTGGGTGAGGGGAGGGAGGAGGTGGAGGTCGAGGTAAGGGGGGGGGGGAGGAATAAGGATGTCTCGGGGTCAAAGCAAAAGAAAGGATCAGAGCGGTGGAAGATCAAGAAGGTCAAGAGGATGTTGAAGATAAGAGACGATTAGATAAACATCCTGAAGAGTAGAAATGGCCAGAGCAAAGGAGACGAAAATACAAAAAAAAGTGTGGAAGGATTTGAATTTCGAAAACAAGATATGATATAAACAACATTCATACAGGCAAGAGCAAGAGAAAGAGAGGAGAGAGTAAATCTAGTTTAGAGAAAGTATAAGCAACTGTGTAAGT
>BOPN01004697.1:73824-76324 GCA_017312705.2 Penaeus japonicus
TCTACGTCCCATCTTTCCTTCTCCCCCCTCCATCTCTCCCTCTTCCCCTTTCACGTCCTCAACACTCCGTCCTCCATCCCCTCCACCTCTCCTTCTTTCCCCTCACCTCTCTCCCTCCTCCCTAACCCCTCTCCCTCTTCATCTACTCATCTCTCCCCTCCTTCCTCTCTCTCTCTCCCTCCATATCCTCTTCTCTCCCTCTCCACCCTCCACCTCTCCCCCTCAACCTTCCCCTTCTCCCCCTCCACCCAACCCCTCTCCCCCTCCACCCTACCCCTCTCCCCCTCTACCCTCCACCCTCCCCCGCTCCCCATCACCCCCTTTCCCCCTCCACCCTCCTCCTCTCCCCTCCCCCTCTCCCCTCCACCCTCCCCCTCTCCAACTCTCCCCACAACCCTCCTCCTCTTCCCCTCTCCCCACAACCCTCCACCCTCCCCCTCCCTCTCTCCCCTCCACCCTTCCACACCTCTCCCCTCCATCCTCCCCCTCTCCCCCCTCCACCCATCAACCCCTCCACCCCTCCACACCTATCCCCTCCCCCCTTCCTAGACACTCCCTCAAAATTCATCTCACATTGAAAAGACGCTAACAGGAACCCAACGTAACCACCACGTTAATATTGTTGCAAGTGTTAACAAGTGTCTTGTAAACAATGCACCGAAATCACAAATCAAAGTATGATTGTGATAGTGATGTTGATGATGATGAGGATGATATTATATAAAATGATGTAATGATAATGATTCTGATGGTGATGATCGTGGGAACAATGTTGATGGTTATGATTGTAATGATGATGATGATAATGATGAGGATGATGAAGATGAGAATGATAATACTGATAATGGTTATATCAGAGATGATGATTATGCTGATGGTGATAATGATAAGTTTAATGATAATGATGGTAATGATGATGATGATCCTAATGATGACAATAATGATGATCATGATGATTATTATCATAAGCATAACAATAATGATAATAGTAATGATGGTGATAATAATGATAATAATAATAATAACAATGACAATGAGAATAATGACATTGATGATAGTGATGATAGGAAAAATGTTAATTATAGTTGTAATGTTGATTAATTGACGATATCAATGAGGGGCAATCACCATAATGACTGTACAGAATAATAATAAAGGAGATGAATATGGCAATGGGAGTAATTGAATATGATTATGATAGTAATCATAGTTAGAGTATGAGAGTACGGAAAGATTATAATATAATCAGTATCAGTAATTATGACGATAATGATGATAATAATGATGGTGATGATGATTATAGCAATAATGATGATGGTAACTTTGTCGTTAATGATGATAACGATAATGATAATAATGATAACGATAATGACACTAATTATAGTGATAAGAGTAATGATATCAATAATGATAATGATGCTGATGGTGATAAATGTAATGAAAATAAAAATGATAATAATGATAATAGTAATGATAATGAAACTGATGACAATAATAATGATATGAATCACAATGATAATCATAATCTTCACCATCGTTACTATAGTGATGAAAATCATATTGAAAATGACAAATATAATTACACTGTTAATGATGAAAATGATACTAATTATGATGATGATAACAATAATAACAAGAACAATAATGATAATGATAACGATAAAATTATGATAATAATAATGATAATGGTAATTATGAAAACAACTAAGAATAATGATGATAACAGTAATATGATGATAATAACAATGATGATACATACATGTATCATATAGAAACAAATCATAAGTCATAATAGTCATTATAGTATCAATGTAATAAAAAATATTGATAATAGTAAAAATGATTATGATAATAACAACAGTAATGTTAAAGATGATAATGATAATAATGATAATGATAATAATGGTAATGATAATGACAATGATATTACATAATGAACATAATTGTAATAACAATAATGATAACAATAATGATTATGATGATTATCATTGTTATCATCATCATTACTATCACTATCATTTTTACTATAATCATTATCATCATTTTCGTTATCACTAATTTCATCAATTATTATTTTTATTTTCATTGTTATTGCAATAATGATACTAATAGTGATTGTGATAATAATAATGATGAAAATTATAGTGATAGCAATGATGATAACAATGCTTATAATATTTATATATATTTACAATAATACTGAATTAATAAAAAAAATAGTAATGATAATAATGATAATGATGATAAAACGGAAGAAAATGATAATAATGATAATGACCATAAAAACAATAACAGATAATGACAATAATAAGGAAAATAACGACGATAATAGGAACAATTCAGACATACCGATAACAATAATAACAAAGATAAGGATAAAATAGTAACAATAGCAATAATGATGACAACGATTCCCAACTCCCTAAAGAGGACACCCGACCCGGATTCCCCCCTCACCCGCCAGTCAACTTTGACCCGAGGCGGATATCAACGACCCGAT
>BOPN01004697.1:106324-116454 GCA_017312705.2 Penaeus japonicus
GTTGGTCACTTGCATGATGGAGGTCCCGCTGAAATGGAGAGTTTCAATGTTCCTCGCATGGTCGAACTCCGGGATGGACGTCATGTTGGCTCCACTGCACATGACGTTCTTCTGCCTCTCCATGTAGTGACATCCCTCTGGAAGGAGGTTTCCGAGGATCAGGTCGTCGGTTTGGTTATCGGGGTTGGGACTCGGTTCCAAGGACCTGGAGTACTCTACAAAGGCATCTGGGAAGGGGACTTCAGGTGGCGCAGACCTGAATGTGCACCTACTCTTCGAAGATGACCAGCGTGTTTCGACTTCCTCCTTTTCTTTGGCCAAATTGCCCTCTTCACCTTCCTCCTCCTTTACTCTTCTCTCTCCTTCTGCAGGAAACTCTGTGTCTCTTGAAGACGTTACGAATACTTGCGACATCTGAAGATTCTTAGTCGCGGAGAGGAGTCTCTCTTGATTGTTAGCTCTCACCGTTACGTCTTCGTCAGCCACGGAGCTTGAGAGAGTCTTTTTCGCCTTTTTCACGAGTTCCTTCCTTTTTTCCGCCGAATAGCCATCGTATCCCGATTTTTGGGAATGCGAATTCACATCGCTGTCATATCTATCCTTGTCTCTTCCCGTCACTTTCACTTCCGCGAGTAAGGCCACAGCCCCCGGTACACCTTTCGACGTCGCTTCCCCATGGTCGTCGCCTGACCTTTCTGAAACAGCAGTCTCTGGCCTTTGGTCCGTGGAGACTGGGGACTTGAGAGCCCTCCCAAGACTGTTGTATGGGAGGCCCGACGCTCCCCTGATCGCCGCCCCGAAGGAGAAGGACACGAGGACGAGCGAGAAGCCGAACACCAGTGCAGTGAGTTTTGACACGAGCATGGCGACATCCGCAGATTTGGAGGGTTATCTCACAGCCATCCAGGACTCCTCTGGAAGCTTCTTTTGTTGCTTACAGTGCAAATGGGCGAGAAGTAAATGTCTTTTAGTCTCCCATGTGCGTGATACACATTCACCCCATCCCCAGTTTTATATCCAGCATACTTTCTTATGGCTTCGGTTTCATTATAAAACAACGACGGCGACAAGTAACAAAAACGTAAAATGTTTACAGTTTATCGGTGCGTTCTGGGTTATCAGCACTCGTTACTTATCAGCTACTATCATCGGCTGGTTATCACAGGCCAGATGGACCTGTCATCTGTGACAAGTTTGTCAGGCTCGGGTTAGGTGATGGGGTTAATATGAACCTTATCTAGCAGGAATCTATTTAGGGAAACTATGGATAAAAATCACATGACGTTTGAATCAATAATAACCTATGGACCGTTTTGAAACACGACAAAATTAGTATATCATATATTTTCAATAATCTGATAGTTTGTGTTGATATTCATGTAAATGTGGAAGTTATCGTTATATGCACATATCACAAAATTTCAGAGGGAGAAACTCATACGAATTTATTCCCGTGAATATAGGCAGTTCCTTAGTTTCTAAGCGCTCACAGGAATCTTGCAAAAGTATTTTCTTAATTCTCCATGCACCGATGACATAACCAAAACAAGAATCAACAATGTCGATCATCAAAGCCACCGAAGTGAGTTCATCCTCCCCCGCTTGCACTCGACGGCGCTCGCAAACACAATTTCAAGAACGTCACTCCACACGAGTCAGCGAAGGCGAAGGAGACCCGTATGTGAATGCACTCCTTACGAGACACGAGTCACGATGGACACTGCCAAAGAGAACTCCCGCAGAGGTGAGGCCGGTGCTGATAATGAAAGGGCTTATCTCTTAAAATATATCCTTATCTGTGTATTGGCTGTGGGCATGGGAGGCAGCTCAGCGCCGTGGCCAGGGCTACTGTCACTGGGGTGGGGTGGGGGGGGGGGGAGTGAAACGATAAACATTTTGTTTTTTACTTACTCTCTCTCATTTTATCTTGTTTTCTTCACTATACCTCCCACTCGTGTTTACTCTTTCGAGTGCTACATTACATCAGTTTTAGAATAAGGTTATCGGCGTAAAAGCAGCCTTCTCCTTTTCTTCTTCTTTCCTTTTCTCCTTCATCCTTCACTCAAAGTTCTCCTCCATCTAATCTCGTAATCTCAGTGAACTTATTTGGATTATGCTGTATGATTAATTCCCCATAATACGAATATATCTAAGTCCCCGCAAATCAACTATGAAGAGCATGCCAATACGGTGTAACTTATCTGATTTTTTTCTTCCGAATTATGTAAGATTTCGCCACTACCCTTTGTAATCCTATGGTATTCTCTTGGCAGACCCTGAACAGAGGAACTTGACGTGAGTGTAATACCAGTTATATCAAACACATTCTGCATTAAGTTAGCTTATTGAGAGAGAAAGAGGGAGGGAGGGAAGAAAGAAGAGAGGGAGAAAGAGAGGAGTATTATACAGTAGATGCTAACAATAAAAATATTCCCCCTAAATATTTCTAGATACTCGAATTTTGAGACCAAAGCTACCTGCTGTCAACAAGAGACTTCATACGATTGAAACAACACCGACTTTGGGATTTTTTTTTAGAAATGAACTAAGTAATCTACGTCAAACTTTTTCTTCTCTATCTCTATCTATAAACATCTTTAGATTTTCTCAACTTATTTATATAACGTAGACAATATAAGCAGACTTTATGTTGCCGCGTAGCAACAAAATACCAAACGCGTTACAGGCAACCTTAGATACATATGTTTACAACGTAACTCTTGCAAGGTTATCTGGGGAACGAATGCTAAGAACAAGCGTACTTGAATGTCTTGAGAAGATGAGTACGTGTGTGATTATGATTCATATTTATGTCTATAAGTATAAATGGATATGTATATATATATATATATATATATATATATATATATATATATAGAGAGAGAGAGAGAGAGAGAGAGAGAGAGAGAGAGAGAGAGAGAGATTGTCACGATTTTCATGTTCATTATATGCTCCATTTTGAGATGTACTTCCTCCTTGCGATCTGAAGACATTCTGTCGAACACCTATCTTCAGGTTCTCTGTCAAGTAGGAGATCCGGAAGATAGGTTCTGTACCTAGAAACAGTTGCTTCATATATCACTTATCGTTAGAAAACATGATTTTCTACTACTTGTATTCTCAATGGATAATGTTTCTATACTTGTTACTGTAACCGTTACGTTTGTTGTGTATCCAACCGGAAAGGAAAGTTTTTCACATCTTTAGTGAGCTTAGGTTTGCATTGCCTATGCAGTCATCATGGATTGACAATTTTAAATCAATTTCCCAGGAAGATAAAAGTTCTGAGTCATTAAGAGCAAAGAGGAGAGGGTAGATCACAACACAACATTCTCAGGACCTTGACCTTAAAAGGACTCAACTTCGAGCCTTTGCAGCTGAAGGCAAGTGTAACATCAGTGAGCTATTTTCTCCCTCTCTTTCTGACACGAAAAGTAAATATTTCTTTTCTGCGATAGACCTCCATTAAGAAAAAATAATAATAGCAAAAAAATAGAAATAATAAGATAAAAAAAGATAAGCCTGTACGCACTTTGCTACGTAAAACTACCTGGTACAAAGAGCTGATACTTGCAACACATTTTCTATCATATCTTATCTCAGTTACTCCCCGTAATATTGCGTTTGTAGAGATGAAAACTATTTAGAAGTAATGAGGTATAACTGACGAAGCCGTGATGGAGGACCTCCTCCTTTGATCATTCTCTTATGTTTTATCTCTCTTTTTTATCCGTCTTATTGATTGTTTCCCTTTCATTATTATTTTGATTATATACAGATTTACTCTTAGAAGCAGCAGTCTTGACTTAACGTCTAGCAAGCACTGCAGTAATGTTAGATTTCGGGACACTGATGAGTAACCATAGAAGACAGACTACGGTGCTCTGGCGAAGGTTCACTTACACAACAGGAATTATAACACGATAACATCGGATCCATTACGCAATAACTAATCCGGACTCTGTCAAGATAACCGAGACGCGTTCAATAATTTTCAAGTTCAATGAAATACCTAAGTTTACCGCGTGTCAAGTCATAACAACTGGTGAATTTTCCGATGATTCCCTTCTCGATGTAAATCAGGCTATTAAGTGCGTCTTTTTTCTATCAAGTGCTATTTATGTTTTATATCATGTGTCTTGATAATAGTGAAACTTATATATCCTAAAGATACTGAAGGCGATAAAGGCGTTTGTTAGAATTAGAATCATAGAAGATTAGGAATAATCTATAGTTTAATAAAAAAAAAATAGTTTTATAAAATAGGTATGGAAATCATTTTCTTCACAGAGATTAGAAATATGCATTGAAAGTGACAATCTGTTTATTTTCATTTTCCAATCTCAGAAGTATGATTATGTAAAATAAAAATAAAAAATACTGGAAAAATGAAAGTTAGCAATATCCACACGTCATGGTACTTTCTTAATATTGTCTCAGTTTTTAACGGATGTTGTTATGAGAAGGAATTAATTATGCATATCTCGGCACATCTATATAAGCTTCATTCATATCAACCACCCTCAAGTTTTCTTCCTAAATATTACAGATTTTTCAAATATAATACATTTTTCAATAACTACATAGAACACCGTAGTATAATACCGATTATTGAATGCTTATCTATAACTGTATAACAACTCTCTATATTAAGTTATAATGTGAAATCTTTTATTCGATATGACGCCCAATCTCGATAGGCGGAGACGTCGAATTCCGCTCAATGATCAGTGAGTGACATCACTATGTTTGACGTTGGATTTTTTATATGATTAAGTTTTCGTGATTAATCATAGTATTCGGTGGATCATGCATGCTAATGATTTAGATCAAGAGGTTTTTTAGTGCCTCTCTCTCTCTCTCTTTCTTTCTCTCTTTCTCTCTTTCTCTCTCTCTTTCTTTCTCTCTCTCTTTCTTTCTTTCTCTCTCTCTATATATATATATATATATATATATATATATATATATAAACATATATATATATATAAACATATATATACATATATATACATATATATATACATATATATACATATATATACATATACATATGTATGTATATATATATATATATATATATATATGTATATATTCATATTCTTACCTATCTATAGTTTTCTATCTATAAACCTATCTGCCTTTCTCTATCTTGATCCATCTGTCTATTTTTCTCTCTCACGCACGCACACCCACACGCAATTCTGAACTTAGTAATATGACTTTCCCCTGAATTAACCTAACAAAACGCAAACTATAACGAAATCACCAAACTCTCTACAAGGGAATGTAAATTTAGTGTGTGTGTGTGTAAGTAGGTAGCCAGCTGTATAGGTCTGCTGAATTCTGCCCAATGCCCTAGAATCAGCCGTGCTCCCTAGCCCCCCCCCCTCCTCAAATGATAGACACTCATTAGCCACTATATGTGTGTGTGTGTGTGTGTGTGTGTGTGTGTGTGTGTGTGTGTGTGTGTGTGTGTGTGTGTGTGTGTGTGTGTGTCTAACACCTACATGCTCAATATGTTTAGGATACATGCGTTAGAGCACAAAATCCTTTGCCAAGGAATGAGTCCGCAAAAAATCGGTATTCCTAAGAATTTGAATTCAAGATTAACGGTCGCAAAGTTTACTAACCTCAAATCGTCTTGTTTGTTTCCTTGTTTGCGCGTTTGGAATCATAGAAATCTTGAATATTCATTAATACTTTAATTATGTATATCCTCATTAATCATTAATTATATCATTAACAGGGTTAGAGAATGACTGACTGGCGTTACTATGGGTCAAGTGAACAAGGAAAAACGGGGTCAAGTGGTGCTTACACGTGTCGACTGCGTGACTAGCGGCGTCTGTCTGTATCAGTGGTTCACAGACAAGGGGTTTCGAGTCATCTGCTCAAAGAATATTGGTTAATGTCAATATTTTATATTCACTTTACAAAATTTCACCTAACTTCGTTTCAGTCTTCTTGTTTGTCTTTTTCTTGTTTCTACATTTCAGTATCATGAGAACGGTATATTAATGTGTGGGCGATACCTTCATGTTTCTTAATTAGGCAATTAACTGTGGATGTCTTGGTTTGATTTCTTTACTGGAGTAAGTAGCTTTGCATGTCATTAATATGAGAACTCGAAGTGTTATGTACGTGACATGTTTTTATATATTTATATTTAGTTTATGAAACTGTGCATATCGTGGAATCAGTGCTTTACTCGAGTTGCTGCATGTGTATTTTAGTCTCTTGAGCATTTCCGAATGTTATATGCCATGTTTGCAAATGATTTAGTTCTTGGAACTGCAGCCCGTTTTGCTAATTTGACAGTTTTTCTTCGCTCCCTTTGAATGAAATGTTTTACTTAAAAAATAATTCTTTTAAAGGATTATTTGTTTCATCCATGAATTGAGCAAAATCTTTGTTTTCCTGAATAATGCTAAGATATAAATACAAGAAAGATGGGTGGGCGTGTGAGTCTGCTGAAGCATTGGTCTATAGGTTTGGGGATAAAGTAAATAGGATCGAAACACACTCTTTATATACTTGTGGTTGCTAGTACTTTCTTGTTGATGCCATGGTGTATGCAATTTAGATTTCTCTGGGCTATTTATATTTTTTTCAAGATAGCTGATCCAATAATAGATGCGATGAATAACACTGCAGTTATAAACAGATTCCATGACGTTTTTGTACCACTTCAGCCATCTGGCGATTGACAGTTTCGTGACGCTCTGACGTCACAGAAGCAGTGACAATCATACTATGTGTTTGTTATGGTTGGCCATTCCCTTTCAGTTGCTTCATTTACTGTTCCGATGGCTCTCATTCTAGTCTTACGAATGGTAACGATAAATAATACCGAAGGCATTTTGAAGGGCTCAGAAATATATTCTGTCGTCTGAAGAAGTAGAAGCATAATGATATAATGCTGAATATGTTCATGATCGCACTAATTCAGCATTTGATAGCTAATATAACAAGATTGCTCATTAGAGTATAGGAGTAGATCTATATAATATCAAGAGAGTAACAAAAATAAAGGAGACGGATAAAAACAAGATTACAGCCATCAAAGAATAATTCACAATCTCGTTGTCAGTTAATTATCAGTTAATATTCTAACGTATGGTAGAAGCGTAAAAGCGTTCATTATCTCTCGGCAGTGATACTGTTCTTGAGTATCGTTATTTTCCACCGTTTTCTTTGACTTTATTTATAGTTTGGGGAAAATTTCCTGAAACGGCGAATTTCTTCCTGCTTCGTATTTTCAGTCATAAAGAAAGTGGGAAAAGGGAAAATCCGAGCCAATTTTCAATATCAAGAAAATGAAAAGATTTTCTTTTTTAATTCATAATCCACTTTTGTGTTAAATTCAGAACAAAGAAAAAAAAAAAGAATGAAAAGACGGCCTATGGGATTCGAACTGGTGAGAGACTCGAAAATGACCGGTTCGATACTTACGGATTCTTCTCGCTTATGTACCGCTCCTAAGTCATTTCGCAAAAGGAAGAAATTACGGAGTAATAGTATCTTTACAGTACTTATTGCTTACTTATTTATTCATTTATATATATATATATATATATATATATATATATATATATATATGTGTGTGTGTGTGTGTGTGTGTGTGTGCGTGTGTGTGTGTGTGTGCGTGTGTGTGTGTGTGTGTGTGTGTGCATATATTTGTGTGTATGTATATGCGTAGGTGTATGATAATGATTTTAATAAGTGAGGGTGGTAACAGGCTTTCGTGACTTCAAGTCGAGTTGTGGCTGTCTCGTTAATTGTGCTTCTAAATTACGCCTTTGTGCAAGGAACGGGCAGGGTTACATTCACTTAACAGTGTGGGACTGCACCCGGGTAAACAAGCTCGCCAACCGAAACCACTACCAAAGCACCACACAGCACACGAATCTCGAAAAAAAATGGCTTAATGAGATAAGGGTGAGACCCTATCGTGTCGGAATGGCGTGTTTCTGCAAACAGCCATTGCAGAGCAGCAGCATGTGGGGTTATCAATGTCCATCTCAATAAAGGATAAATAAAGGATAAAGGTCTTATGATAAACGAGCATACCTCGAATTACGACCAATTGTTACGATGCACAATAGCCAGATTCAATATTATCGGCATTTAAATATCTTTCAATCTACCACAGCAGCGAGCGAAAGGATTTAAGCTGAAAACTTTCTTGATCGCTCGCTGAAAAATTGAGATACGCCTCTTTGTCTCAATAGTGACGATATGTGTGTGTGTGCGCACGTATGTGTTTACACATATATATATATATATATATATATATATATATATATATATATATATATATATAGATGTGTGTGTGTGTATATGTATGTCTTTGTATTTGTATGTGTGTATATATATATGTGTGTGTATCTATATATTCATAAATATATATATGTATATATATATATATATATATATATATATATATATATATGTGTGTGTATGTATGTATGTTGTTCTGTGTCTGTGTGCACTGTCTTTTCACAAATAACCTTATCTCTTTATTCACTCGCTCTGAATATTAATAGAGATATTTGGGAAATTCCGATAATATGCTAAATGTCCTTGTCATTGGGAATATGCCTTGTTAAAAGCTAAACAACTGATTAGCAGAATGAGATAAGATGAGACAAATCTAAAAAATAAAAAATAAAAAAAATAAAGCGGCGTGTAGTGTATGAAGTAAAAGGACCGTAAATATAATGTGTAGATATTAGAATTTTTCGTATGAAAAACCTTTACACAATTATAGTATAATTCATCTAAGATCTATATATACATAAATATATATATGTATATATATATGTGTGTGTGTGTCAATCAAACATCAATTTTAAAATTCTTTAGTTTCATCGTTATCAAAAACAAATATATATATACAGTACAGGTATATACACATACATACATATATATATATATATATATATATATATATATATATATATATATATATATATGTGTGTGTGTGTGTGTGTGTGTGTGTGTGTGTGTGTGTGTGTGTCCATTCTTCATGACCAGCCTCAAGATATAAGTATTTGCTGTACAGCATCCTTACGGTAGGATAGATTTCCTAATAGGCGCGAAGATCTTAAATAGATCATCAAAGTAGGTATAAACAGTACAAACATTTAGTGAATTATCAACTTGTTCAGCAACACATGAACATGAAATATGACAGTCAAGGCGTGTACATATTGGGCAATGCAACATGTCCTAATGAGAATGATTAGTTGATGGTCATGTGATCCGTTTCTGGAGCTTAATTAATATCACATGTAATAACAGTAACACATTTGTCGTTTAGTTCAAGTCAGGATCTTATAAAATGTAACTTTGTGAGGTTCTGTCAGCATGATGATTGTGAGGCATTTTACGTTGGCATAGCCGAAGATTTTATGCAGAGGATTAATTCATCCTTTTAGTAGAATTGAGCAAATATAGTTATGTCACTGCCTCGTAGATAAAGAGTTCTAGTAGTATGTTATATCTAACATAATAAGCTCTTCTGTAATCACTAATGTGAATTGTAGTAAAAGTACTTCATCCCAGGTATATTTCATTAGGAGGGCATTGTTTGCAACATTTGAAGGTATTTACGTGAAAAAAAAGGAAACACAATTATAAGTCTGACCTCGTTACGTAAGGCTAAGATTTTAGTTCTTTGAATATCGAAAAACGACCGTTATTCTCACGCAAAGAATCACCAGATTCATCACCAAAATTCGAAAATGAACAACGAACGTAAAAATATTTCTCATTCGGTGTACAATCATTAAGATTGAACAATCACTAAGATTGAATTGATCAACCTCCAATTAATACTTATCAAAAGACTAGACATTAGACGAAAAAAAAAGATGACAAGCAAATGTCCAATGCCCGAGGTATTAGCGTTGCCATCCTGCCTGCATTTAGCTGAAGGGTCGCTGTACAAGTAGCTACTTTTAATCTGTGTTTCGTTCCAGGGACAAATGTCTCTCCGCATATCTGATTTTTGCTTTAACGCCTTAACATGGGACCACAAGCAAAAATGATGTTAAGTGTGAGTTTAATGTGAAGGTGTTTCCGAGGACATTAAAAGAAAAGAAAAAAAAAAAAAAGAGAGAAATTGT
>BOPN01004698.1:53252-55752 GCA_017312705.2 Penaeus japonicus
ATATATATATATATATATACATACATACACACAGACACACACACACACACATATATGTGTGTGTATATATATAATAAAATGTTAAGTTCACTGCAACAAATATAGAAACAAAAATCAGTGCAAGAGATATATTTGACGCGTTTCGAATTATATTGTCATCAGCAGTATGTATATATGCTAAAGATGTCATTCGAAACGGGCCAAATATTCACTTTCATTCATACCTCTTTCTACAACGAAAAATGTATTCATTCAAATGAGACGGAGATCTGAAATTGCTCTTATTACCATCACTATCTAAGAAGCATAGGTATTGATGTTGCAGTTGATTCCTGTTTTGGCATTAATATGTGTTTGTTATACTTATACTTCTTCACTACAGTTGTTTAGCTAATGTTTTCTTCTCCCTTATTCGTCATTCGCATGGTCAACTATACAATGGAAATATTCATAGTCTAGTTCATTTGTGGTTACTATCAGTCTAGGTTTCAGGGCTGGAATATGATCAGAAAAAAAAATTAGAATATGCATATATATATATATATATATATATATATATTACAATCTGTCTCCAGACTGTAAGGATCCATCAGATTAGCATTCATAGACATTGCTTACAGTCAGACCATGCTCCTTGATAATCACAATCGCTTAACTAGAAATAGCAACATTTGCTTTGGTCGAATAAAGCGGCCAATGAACGCTGTCCACGTGGGCGCCGATCTGTAGATATATTGAATTGGTTTTTGTATATTACTTTTAGCCATGAATTTGTGCGCTAATCGGTCACTTAAAATTGGATTCACTATTCTACGTTGTAATTCCCTTTGTAACTGTAGAATAGGGAGATTCTTTAATTGATGTGATACCAAATGTGTAATGATATAGAGTGCACATTTTCTTTCGTTAATAAAGTATAAGTTAAGTTCCGTTCTCCTTTACACAATACTATTCGTCTTAGGAACACCGAGAATAACCCACATAGTTTCTGTACAGCTTTTAGACTAGCTGACTCTAATTCCTTAAATAATGTAAGGTATAAGGCATAATAATCTAAGACTCCTTATGTATCACAGACAGAAGAGTCTAGCAATGTTGGCACTGGTATACCAGGGTCTTTGCTAGCAAGGACTCTTAGTTGTTTTTTCCACAGGATTTTGATGAATTTTCTGTTATGATTACCAAAGGACAATTATATCGGTGGCAGAGATCTAGTTTGAGGATTGAGTGTCTTGGCATTCAATAGCCCCTGTTGAGACTATATGAAAAAAAAATTATGCATTCCATCTTCGATTGACAATTGAAAGGATATGTCATCAATTTAGATCTTTATTTACCACCCTGGCTAACTGCACATGCATGGGCAAGCTTTGTTACATCTATGTTGAGCCATGACATTGCTGCTAACATTGTATTACAAATTAAGGTAATAACATGATTATATTCTCTAGTATATCAACTGTGAATATACATTTGATAAATGTTGTAATAGGATATCACATACCGAATTTCGGATATAGCAGAAGTACGTCTTCTAGGGCAGTTGATGTTATGAAATAATTACACAACTGAAAGGTTGTATCATATGGCACTCTGAAATGCAATGTTCAAGTGGTCGTTTATACTCTTCGTCGCAAAGTCTGCATTTAGTTTCGTCTCCATTGCATACTGAACTGACCTGCCAATAAATTCTGTATCCAAGTCTGATTCTTGCAGTCTCAATATCACATTGACTCTTTCTGGTCTTATATGTACTATAAATGAATCTTTCCTGCGAAAACTGTTCAAAATGTTTAATGCTACAGCTTTCAGGTGTTTGAGAGTTTGTTAGCTCTACCAAGTCCTCCCTATTGGAGGTTCTTATTATGTGTGAGATCCTAGCAAGAGCTATGCCAAAGTCTATATCCACAATTTGCTCATCACATGCTGCCCTCGCTAGGCGATCAGCATGATCATGTTTAGCGATTCCAACATGCGATGGTATCCACACAAAATGTATAACATGGCCCCGTTCCTTGGCGCGATGTGCATTTATTCTTATATCATTTACGATATTTCTAGTACATTTATCAAGAGTGTTCAGAGTCTGGAGAGCACTCTGCGAGTCGCAGAAAATTACTCCTGAGCCTTGAGTTAACAGAAAGTCTGTGGCTATGAGTAGTCCTACCAACTCAGTTTGCGTAGTGCTCGCCCAGTCATGAACCCTCCTGCAATCTTGGTGCTGCAAAATATTGTTTTTATATACAACATAAGCACATCCTGCTCTGCTTCCAGACAGTAGGGATCCATCAGTGTAGCACTCATAGTCATTATTTAGAGTATCAAGATGCTCATTAAGGGTTGCAAGGGTGTGTTGCTCAAGTATGGCTGGTGAAACTGTGGCCTTTTTAGGAACATTAGCATAAAATACGTTCAATGTCGACATTTTCCTCGGTGGTTTGGGACCAACCCAAAGACATAATTAGTTGGTGTGTGAACTTGTACGTCACTTGCAACCATG
>BOPN01004698.1:68252-73252 GCA_017312705.2 Penaeus japonicus
CGCCGCACTCAACCTGACCCCAGATTACCCTCCCTTCTCCTGGCTGACCCTGCCATTGCCAAGGTAACTCTTTACTGACAGAAATTGCGCTTCATTCTTTAATGTGTCACCTCTCTCTCCTTCTTTGTGTCACCATCTCTATCTATCTATCTATCTGTCTATCTGACTATCAATCTCTCTCTCTCTCTCTCTCTATCTATCTATCTATCTATTTATCAATCTCCCTTTCTCTGCTTGTCTGTCTTTCTCTCTGCCTGTCTGACATTCTCTTTCTTTCATTCTCTCTCTCTCTCTCTCTCTCTCTCTCTCTCTCTCTCTCTCTCTCTCTCTCTCTCTCTCTCTCTCTCTCTCTCTCTCTCTCTCTCTCTCTCTCTCTCTCTCTCTCTCTCTCTCTCTCTCTCTCTCTCTCTCTCTCTCTCTCTCTCTCTCTCTCTCTCTCTCATTCTCTCTCTCTTCCACTCTCACTCCCTCTCCTTCTCTCTTTTTCTTCTCTCTCTTTCTATCTCTATCCCAGCCTTTTCTTGCTCTCTCTTCCTCGCTCCCTCTCATTAAAAGGGAAGGAAGAGCAGGAATATAGATAAAGAAAGAGGCCACTAATGGAGGAAAGGAAGCGATGGAGGGAGAGAGGGAGAAAAAGGAGAGATGGAGAAGAAAGGAGAGTGGGGGAGGAAATGAAAGAAGAGAAGGATATGCTGATAGTAGGAACGAGATACGAGAGAAAGGGGTCGGGGTGATGAAGAAGATTAGGTGAAGAGGGATGACAGAAAATGATGGATGAGGAAGAGAGAGAGAGAAAAAAAAGGGAGAGGGAGAGATAGATAGATAGATAGATAGATAGAGAGAGAGAGAGAGAGAGAGAGAGAGAGAGAGAGAGAGAGAGAGAGAGAGAGAGAGAGAGAGAGAGACGAAGGCAGAGGACTTCCCAAGGATAAATCCTCTACCTAAAGCTTCCCATCTCTGACCTTTTAGCCGTCGCCCAACCCCCTACCCCCACCCTCCTACCCCCCCTAGTCTTACGCCCCTAGCCTTATCCTTACCCCTACTCCTACCCCTCAAACCCTTTCCGCTCCTTCCCTCCCCTCACCTCCCCACTCCCGCCCTCACTCACCCCTTCCAGCACTCACCTCCACCCGCCCACCCCCTCACACGCACGCCCACGTACCCGTACAACGTTCTTAAGAGTTGCGAGTAAAATCCGCATTCAACCCCGCTTTAAGAAAGAGTCTCTCAGTACGCGCCCAGGAACTGAACTGTATGTCACGCCTGAAATGCGAGTACTTACTTACTGTAATGAGGAAAGTAAGACAGAGTGTCTCGGAGATTCTGTATTTACGAGGTGAGGAGAGGGGAGGGGGAGGGGGCGGGGGAGGAGGGATGGAAGGGAAAGAGGGAGGGGGGGAAGGGAGGGAGGGAAAGTGGGTGGGAGGGAGGGAAAGGAGGGAGAGACGGTAAGGAAAGGAAGTAGGGAAAGAAAGGATGGAGGGAAAGGAAGGAGGGAGTGAATGAGGAAGACCAAAAGTGAGAGGGAAAGGGATAGGGATTAGGAGAGGAAAAGGAGAGGAGAAAGAGAGAGGTAGACAGGAGGGAGAGAGAAGTGGGAGAGGGAGGAGGAAGAGGGAAAGTGGGAGTGAGGGAGGGAAGGGGGGAGGGAGGAAGGGAAAGTTGGAGGGGGGAGAATCGGAGGAAGGGAGGAAGGGAAAGAAGGAGGGAGGGAGAGAAATAGGGAGGGAGGAAGGGAAGGAGGAGGGGAAAGAGAGAAACAGAGAGGGAGTGCTAGGGAAAGCGAGGGAACGAGTGAGACATATCAATACGTATCTTAGAAAACAACCGAAGATGGATTATGAAATAGAAAGAGAGAGAGTTGGGGAGAGAAAAGGAACTGAAAGATAGATAGATAGAGATAAATATATATATATACATATATATATATATATATATATATATATATATATATATATATATATATATATATATATATATATATAGAGAGAGAGAGAGAGAGAGAGAGAGAGAGAGAGAGAGAGAGAGAGAGAGAAATAAAGCTTAAAGGCTGAAGAGATAACGCACTACGGACCAAGGACACTGTAGGCCAAAATGAGAGGAAGGAAAGTAAATGGAAATAACGAAACAAAAAGAAAACAAAAGTTATGAGACGTAATAGGAATATAAGAAACAGAAATGAGGAAAAGGATACAAGACACGCAAGTAAAAAAAAAAAAAAAAAAAAAAAAAATGATAAATACACACGCACACACAATAGATCACCTTTCAAGAGATCCGATCAGGTCAAAATAAACCCGAGACCCACTTACTCTTATGCTTCCTCCAAAGCCTCTGGATTAAAGGGGGGAAGGTGATATGGGGGTAGAGGGGAGAGGGGACTAGAAAGCAGATCTCTTGAGAACTCGAATTACAATCGGATCCGAATCAAGAACACTAAGGCCGAACAAAGGAATGCAAGCGACCCCGTCCGGATACCCATAAAATACGGCCGACAGAAAACGAGACTTGGAAACCGTAAGTATCCAAGGCTTGTGATATCAAACAAAGGGACTTCTTCTGTTTGGGGAGGCGTGTCTCTCTCTCTCTCTCTCTCTCTCTCTCTCTCTCTCTCTCTCTCTCTCTCTCTCTCTCTCTCTCTCTCTCTCTCTCTCTCTCTCTCTTCTGTCTCTCCCTCTCTCTCTCTCTTCTCTCACTTTCTCTTTCTCTTCTGGCTCTCTCTCTCTCTCTTCGTCTCTATATTTCTCTCGTGTGCGTTCGCTCTCTCTCTCTCTCTCTCTCTCTCTCTCTCTCTCTCTCTCTCTCTCTCTCTCTCTCTCTCTCTCTCTCTCTCTCTCTCTCTCTCTCTCTCTCTCTCTCTCTCTCTCTCTCTCTCTCTCTCTCTCTCTCTCTCTCTCTCTCTCTCTTTTGTCTCTCCCTCTCTCTCTCTCTCTTCTCTCACTTTCTCTTTCTCTTCTGGCTCTCTCTCTCTCTCTTCGTCTCTATATTTCTCTCGTGTGCGTTCGCTCTCTCTCTCTCTCTCTCTCTCTCTCTCTCTCTCTCTCTCTCTCTCTCTCTCTCTCTCTCTCTCTCTCTCTCTCTCTCTCTCTCAGTTATAATCAGTCATCCAATATGAAGTTTTCCTTATAATATTTCTATAATCTTTTGTCCTCTAACAACATTAACATAATGCTAGTCGTGTAGAGAAAGAAATCAGGAAGAAATCCTAGTTGTGTGTTTGTTTCCTGAATAAGTGATAGTTTCATTAATATTTCGTAACTTAAGAAAGGGTGACTTGGCCGTTCCTAGCATAATATAATTCAGCTGTTTTGCAATTGTTCTAAAAATGTTATGTGTGATCATAACGCATTGTGATGCCTATCTTACAGCACACACAGAGAGGGAGAGAGAAAGACAAGGAGAGAGAGAGAGAGAGAGAGAGAGACGGGGGAGAGAGAGAGAGAGAGAGAGAGAGAGAGAGAGCGAGAAAGAGAGAGAGAGAGAGACGAAAATGATACATTTTCGTCAATGCCACATGGTGTTTCTGCAAAAGCGTGGCTGGCTTCCCCGTGGGCTACGTTTTCAGTAAGCGTCATTTGACGTTGCTTATTTGCACCCAAATTCGGATTTATTCATCAATCTATGAATAGATATGAAAAATTAATAACATTTCTTACCCCCAGCTTCATAAGGCCACTCTCTTTATTAAAACTCGGTTTCTCATACCCGACTTAATATATCAGCAGCTTCCCCTTTGGCGACCCTTGCACCACGGGTCTGTAACCCCACAGACACTGTCACACATACCACTATTTTTACCTGGTTTACCCTGGTTGCTTTATATCAACACTTTTATCACACATTGCCTACTTGATATTTTTTGCAATATTTGTACGTTTTCTGTTCCCTGTATTATTGCTGGCTTTTATTTATCTCTAAAACTCGTTAATAAATTCACAAAAGATTCGCTCTTCTATTCCAACCACTCTTTGTCCAGTCGTCCTTTCCCAGCTGTTTCGACACTGGAATATTTCGACCACCTTCCAAGCAGTGCCGCATTCAAGCCATATGAATTTCACACTTACCAATCCTTTGCCAAGTTTTACAGCCTTTGCCAACACAAGTCAAAATCCAAGGAAGTGTTTCCAAACACCACAGGGTTCATTCGGCATCTCCTCTCCCGACACGTTGATTTAACTCACATTTTATGCCTCAACAGCATCACTCGAGATACTCTGGCTAACTTTGATCTTGGCAGTTTTTCGAGTGAATTTTGCAACTCGGTAGCAATAAAACCTTGGCCTCGATGGAAGACTAGGGCCAGAGAGAGAGAGAGAAAAAAAAAGTTAAATTGAAAAGCCAAAACCTGAAGCAGGTCCAGGTCTTAATGGTACATTTAACACGTCTTGCAAGGGCGAGGAATCGGCTTGTTGCTCCATCACTCCCGTAAAGTAAGTTTCGAATCCAGATTTGGTTTTATTCATGTCGTGAGGGACGGGGTGTTAACCCCCTCATGCTGGTCCTCTCAAGTGCTCGTTCCAAGTAGATGAGGTTATATAAATGCAGCGACATTTGATTGGAATTGAGGGAGGACATTCAAAGACATATATGGATTAAAGATTATATTTCAAAAGAAAGTATGATAAAAGAGCATTAAGATTGAATATTTATAATAGAATATATTGAAGTTGCCGGAAATAGAGGAAGCTAACAAATGATACTGCTGGGGTCATTACCGGTAGCATTTAAGGTTACTTAAATGCAGCATATTAAAAGGTGTAAGAGTGGTCATTTATTACACAAGACGTTGGCCTCTTAAAACTAAGCATGTCTGTAAATGTGTGTATATATGTGTATATATGCCTCACTGAAGTAAAAAAAAAAAAAAAAATCAAATGAAAAAATCAATAGACAAAAAGACAAAGCTCGCAGCAAAACAGAGAGACACACTAAGAAACGAACGAGATGGTAAATACACAGACATAAAAGATAAAGACATAAACGTTTTAGGGTAAGAAGCC
>BOPN01004699.1:22500-25000 GCA_017312705.2 Penaeus japonicus
GACGTTTCGCTTTGTCTTAAGGACGCCATATTGCCTCACTTGGAAGCGTCTCCCGGGAGAAGCGATGGGTCTTTGAAGTCACTCGCTTGTCCTTGTGATTCCCCTCACTCTCCCCCCCCCCTCCCTCCATTTACGTTGTTAATTTAGGTAAAAGAATTGGAGAGAAGGAGAAGAGGGAGAGAAAAGTAAGGAAGGTGAAGGGGAGGAAAAAATTGTAAAATGTGTAAATGAATAAAGTTTGAAAGGGAGATGTGGATAGAGGGAGAGAGGGCGGGGGTGTTATTCGTAAGATATAGTCAAGACAGGGAGAGGAATGGTACACACACATGATACTCCCAATTCCAACTCCTATTTCTCCCACTGTCCTGATTCCCTTAGGATTGTCATCAAGAGCCTCTGACACATGGCAGGTGGGGGGAGAGGGGGGGGGGGGTACTGATCAGAGAGGAGGAAGGCGCATATTACGTATAATTAATTCCTGTAATCCATTTCCCAACAGTGCCAAGTGAGTGCCACTAAGCTGCAGCAATTCCATCGAGACTAAAGAAAAAAAAAACATAAAAGTAAAACACACATGGAGCGGACGATCCAGGTGTCTCGGCCGAGTGGCACTGAGCCTTGGATAAGAGGCTGGTATTGGGTTTTCGATTGGATGGTTTCGAGAGTCAGAGGGACTAACAAGGCCACAAGGAGGCGTCGACCAGCGTCCACGGAGACCTAGAATCCGGAACGAAGCGTCTTCCGGGGTTTGCTTTTGCAATGGTTCTTATCGGCTCACTGGCTCGAAAGAAATCCTTAGTAGAAGGTATAATCATATACCATTTCAAAAGGCTTCGATCTCATTTTCAAATATCGAAGCATAATTTCAAAATGCTAATAATGGCATAAAAAGCCCTTTAGGAAAGTTTACCTAGGATATGGATCTAGTACATTTTGGTGCGCATAAACAGCTATAAAGTTGTACATATTCGAACAATTCTTTATAACTCTGTGAATCATAAACATCTACCATTTACTGAACGATTTAGTAAGGTATTTCGACTCTCTATCGACCAAAGCAAAAACCACCAGACAATCAAAGTAATCAATAAAGAAATAACCCGAAAATCAGTTTCTCTCCTGAAGACGAGGAGCTAACGAAGTCATCACACGGCACGAGTCATCGCACGGAAACACGAGTGATCGAGAACGAGATTGATAACCTCTGCTACACCTAAGACTAGTCTCTTATGAACTATATCGAGGAAGGAAGTTAAAAATACAGAAAAATAAGAACAAAAATGAGCTTTAAATAGCAATGATTCGTCTCCAGTTTCCCTTCTTCAGATGACGAAAAAGAAGAAGATCGCCTTCCGTCTCCCCCCTGCCACGATGGGGCCGGTCTTGAATTTCTCCGAAGGAAATTAGTTCCCGCCAATAATTCCAATAACATAAACTTCAAAGAATGTCTAGAGTTCCGGGATTAGACATTGTAAACAACGGAGACATGTAAAATATTGTGAAAACTGTGTATATAACGCTGTGCCTATGAACATCTTACGCATTTTTAAGTAAAGTAGACTCACATAATATTACCATAATGGAACTGATTTGCATAAGGCGTTGAATATTTTTTACTTAGACTGGTATTTTCGCTTGCGTAGGGCCTGTAGTGTAATATTAATGTAAATATTCGCTTCGTTTTATTGATACATTATTCATATTGCAGAGATGAAAGGATGAAGCAATTCTGACTCTGACGTAGATCAATATTTCTATCGTGCAGAATAACGCAAGTTGCAAATTAGTAATGATATTAGTGGCACACTTATAGCTTTCCTTTGAGGAAATTTATGAAGATATTTTGATGGTAAAGACATCTGAATAATTTTCTCCTTTGAATGCCAAATAGGGTACTAATATGTTCGTATGTTTTCAAAATATGTCGCTTTTTTCGTGTAATAATTCATGGTTGACAGAAAATAAATATTTGCATCATGATTTCAACATGGATTGCAATCACTTGAAATTCCAAAATTTTCATATTGATATCATCTCGTGTGCAATATGATATAAATAATTTTATAGTTTGATATTTGCCATGGACAGGAAACTTATGCGAATGTTTGGTTTATGAAAAATGATGAGTCACTTTGAATACTAAATTATTGCTTGCAAACTATTCTCTCTCTCTCGACATTTTTATTTATTTTTCTCTCTCCTTTCCTTCCTTCCTCCCTTTCTCTATCTCTCTCACACTCCTCCCCCCCACCTCTCTCTCTCCCTCCCCCCCTCTCTCTCTCTCTCTCTCTTTCGACATTTTTATTTCTTTTTCTCTCTCCTTTTCTTCCTTCCTCCCTTTCTCTATCTCTCTCACACTCCTCCTCCCCACCTCTCTCTCTCTCTCTCTTCCTCTCTCTCTCTCCCTCCCTCTCTCTCTCTCTCTCTCTCTCTCTCCCTCTCCCTCTCCCTCTCCCTCTCTCTCTCTCTCACACACTCCCCCCCCATCTCTCTCTCTCTT
>BOPN01004699.1:40000-42500 GCA_017312705.2 Penaeus japonicus
TGTTAAGCAGTTAAATATGTATTCATTTCAGGTTTCACAGCATTGTCATTTCGAAGCTACGAAATTTCAGGATTTTTAGCATTATCCTTAAAAAAAACAAAAACAAACAAACATGGACAGTCTATCCATTTTGGGACCAGGTTTAACCCTTTTCTTCATTAACAGATCAACTCCAAAATGGACGCCACGGATTATTTCCACTAAACACTAAACCATTCAAGACGTTAAAACTAGCTTGTTATCTAGTCGAGGCAGTTCAGTAATCAACAGGACCCCCTCCCCCCTCCTAGTTATTGAGAATTTGTCCGAAGGTTCTCGTATAATCTATGATGCTGCATTCTAGTGCTGTCGTATTGATTATCCGGTCGTATTGTGTCCAGACGATGTTCAGTGAGAAAGGAGGCAGCTCATTTTCAATCCAAACTTGTACGGCGGTAGACAGGTATCGCACGTAAGTCTTTTGACATGAAGGAAATGAGAAACGACTGGCGACTATTTTTTTTACACCGAAATAGATTGGAATATATTGAATATAGGGGGGGGGGGGCATATGTTTAGAATTATATATGATAGTATTTTGTGTCACGTCATCCCGTGTGAGAAATCGCTGATTGGTGCTTAGGGTTTTAGCTCATTGGGGTGTGTATTTGTGTGTGTGTATATGTGTGTGTATGTGTGTGTATGTGTGTGTGTGTGTGTGTGAATATATATTTTTTCATTTCTTCGTTTTTATTTTCTAGAAAATCTGACTATCTTTAGTTTCAACGTTAGTCAGTTTTAAGATAATGTATTTTCACTGGTATTACTCGGGAGGGAAACACGGTACCAACAGATTCCATTAGCATGATTAATACATAAAAAAAGCTTGTTAGGCAAACAACACTAATATCCTTTAAAAAGATTAATTAGTAAAACAAAAAACAAAAACGCAACGTCTGGTACTTCGCTCCGGCCACACCCACGGTCCCTCTCTCCTTCTCTTTCTTTTCTTCTTCATCTCTCGTTCTTCATCTCCCCAACTTCCAAAATATCTTAAGAAATAAGAAGGAAGGAGAGTTAAAATCAGTATGAAATGCCATTGTACAAGTAGTATTTTCATATATCTATAAGGACGAGGTGAGTTATTAAACTATCGAGTACTATTGAATAACTGGTTTACTTACGTATCCTTTACTTCTTTATCTCTCATTTTCTCTCTCCCTTTCTCCCCCATTTAAATATATCCCACTCTTCATTTCCCTCCTCTCCTACTCTAATTATTCGCATTTGCCCCCACCCCACTCCACCCCCTACCCCCACTCCCTCTTCGCCAACGAGCAGAAACACGCTCGTCGAATGCACCCGCTGACTCACTCGTGGCCTTATCCCATTCATAACCATCTCTCAGACGACGACCTTGTCTGTCTCTCTCCCGCGCGGACGCCGACCCGATGCGGCGGCGGAGGAGGAGGAGCCCTTCGTCAGCAGCTGAAGGACGTCTGACGAGCGTCTGACGAGCGGTTTCCCCGGGACCGCTCGTCGTCAGCAGTTAATGGGCGTGTGGCTGGTGGTTCTCCGGGGCCTCGTGCTGACGCTGAAGGAGAGAAGCGGCGTTTGAGAGCAATTGTGTGGCGGGTAATGAGACGGTGAGGAGGACCTCATGGGATCCTTGGATGGGAAATAGAGGGCGGAGGGGAAGGGGAAGGAGAGAGGGTGGGGGTAAGGAGGAGGCGAGAAAGTTGAGAAAGAGAGAGACAGACAGACAGATAGACACACAGACAGACAGACAGATACACACACAGACAGACAGACACACACACAGATGGACAGCCAGGCAGAGACAGAAAGCAGAAGGGACTAAGAGAGGGAAGGATGAAAACAGGGTATAGATTACGATAAAGGAGAGGAATGGGAGGGGGGAGAAAGAAGGACAGCTAATAAGGGAAAGGAACAAGGATGGAAGATGGAGGAGGGGGAGACAGAAAGGAAACCAAGATAGAGCAAACACCAAGGAAGTGGAGAGAGAGAAAGGAGGCAGGAAGAATCCAAAATCAATGACCAATGCAGAAAGTGCACTGGACTCGTGTGTTCTTTATCGTATTCAGTTTGAGTAAACACAACACAATGCACATCCCCCACTAACATGTGAGTGTGCTTACAAGAGCAAATTCACACACACACACACACACACACACACACAGGCTTAACCCCAACCCCAACCCTTCACGCACGCACACATACAAACAAACACAAACACACAGACACACATTGAAACGACTTACCCTCACTCCCTCCATACCCTTCCACCCTCTCTCTCTCACACACACCTACACCCATACATACACATACCTAAACATTTACAACTACAGGAAAAGAACACACACGCATATATACATTTACACCCATACACACAAACACACATACGTACACATTTACATCCATACTTGCACACACAAACACACATACAGATTCAGGCCCTACCCCCTTTGTCGTGCTTGCCATCCGATTGAGAAGGTTATGG
>BOPN01004699.1:50000-75000 GCA_017312705.2 Penaeus japonicus
AGACTCACTCACTCTCTCTCTTCGTATCCACTCTCTCATACTCTCTATCTCTTTCTGTATCTGGCTTGAAAGCGACCGAGCGTAATTCGATAAGCATCCCCGCCGACTCTAAAACAAAATCCAGGCAGAAGTCACTCACACAGACAATTGCAGAATGAAAAAGGTTTAGAAGTATTTCTTATAGAATCAGGGCGCTCCGAGAGATGGAAAGAAATAGCCCGGTCGCCATAACGCCTTTGAGAGTAATCAAATTCCCCGTAATTTTTCCTTGACAATCGGAACTCAACCGTGCTTTCGAAAGCTAGAAGCGAAACAAAATTACCAAAGGAGACACATCCGAAACGCAATATGCATCCACTTTTCTTCATGGAATGGGTGACGCTGACATTCTGGAGTGAGCGTGAAGATGCATCATGAGAACCTGCAACTTTCATCTCTCTCGCATTTCTTCCTGAAGAGAGAAAATACAAATTCCCGGAGAACAGATACCCTTACTCTTTTATATAGACAGGGGGACATGCACCGCTTGGCACTTGGAATATATAGCATCCCATGCGTGTTTCTCTTGTTCATCTATTGATTTTTTTTTTAATCAATTTTCTTTTATGGCATTCATGTGATTTAATGCCATTCAATCTGCTATTTGCACACAAAAATGATCGTGGAAAATGTAAGTTCTAGTCGCTGTTTTATATACCGAGCCTTCACGTGTGCGAGGGAAAGCGACGGGCTGCGAGGAAGCTCTCAGAAAACCTTTTGGCGTGTTAGAAAATCTATCATAAGAAAACATTCACACATTTCTTCCGAGGCGGAACTCCTACTTGATAAACACACACAACGTACATCTATGTAAGTGCGATTTATCCTTGTAAGTATAATGTATCCATGTAAGAACAATGTACCCACGTAAGTACAAAATATCCATGTTAGTATAATATGTCCATTAGCTTAGTACATAGCTGTACACGATACTAGGAAGAAATAATGAAGAAAAAATAAAAATAAAAAAATAAAATGAAATAAATAAATACTCGGAAAATCTTACATTAAATACCGACAAATCTGTCTCTTTTCAAAAACATCGAAGGGAACATCATGTGAAATCCCATCAGCAAAAAGCAGTTGGAAACTTGATTTACCACATCACTGGAACACGTTAAAGTTTGCATGCATGAGCTGCCGTGAAAACAATGGTCAAACTTGGTTCAAACTTTACCCCCCCCCCCTTCCTAAAAAATGTGTATATCGCAGTGATGCATTTATGCATTATATCATGGGAGATTTAACAGTGTGTAGTTACGTACATAAATGTAAACGAGGGAGTAAATGGAAAGAGGTCAAAGGGAAAGAAAGGGATGGCGATGGTGATATATATATATATATATATATATATATATATATATATATATATATATATATATATATATATATATATGTGTGTGTGTGTGTGTGTATACATATGTATATATATACACACACACACACACACACATACACACACACACACACACATATATATATATATATATATATATATATATATATATTAATGCATGTATATATATATATATATATGCATATATATATGTATGTATGTATATACATATACATATACAAACACACACACACACACACACCTCTCTCTCTCTCTCTCTCTCTCTCTCTCTCTCTCTCTCTCTCTCTCTCTCTCTCTCTCTCTCTCTCTCTCTCTCTCTCTCTCTCTCTCTCTCTTCCCCCTAAATAGAACAGTGAAGAAATAGATAATAACACAGATAAAAACAAACAAACAAGAGAAACCAAAATATGCAGATAACAATTCAAAAGAGAGAGAGAGAGTACAAGACATAAGAAATAACGAACCGACACGAGGAGACAGAAGGACGACGCACTTTGGTCGTTCCCGCCGCCCCTCCTCGCTCCTAATGCGCTGCTACTGTTTACTCCCCATAAAGACCCTCCAATGCCGGCCCATTCCCCCTCATTAGCCAGTTTGTCACGCCTTACAACCCCATTAGCACGTACTTGGGTGGTTTCGTCCCCATACAGCTAGCGAGCGGACACACACACATACACACACACACTCACTCACGGACACACACACACACACACTCACTCATACACACACACACACTCACTCACTCATGCACACACGCACACCACATACACTCACACACACACACACACACACACACACACACTCACTCATTCACACACACACTCATTCACGTACACACACACACCACAAATACACTCACTCACGCACACACACAGGCATACACTCTCTTTCTCTTTCTTTGTCTTTCCTTCCCTCTCCCTCCCTCCCTTCTCTCTCCCCCCCCTCTCTCTCTCTGTCTCTCTCTCTCATCCCCCCCAACCCAGACATAAACATAAATCCCTATTCCATACAGATTTCCCCAAACCCCAAACCCCAAGCATAGATCGCCTCCCCCAAGAGGAACCCCAACAGACCAGCTTAATTATGCTGTCAGTTAAACGATCCCCTTTTTTATATAAATATATCTCTACTATGACGTGAACAGGAAGTCCCGAGGTTTGTTTTTGCAGCGTGGCTGGTTGGGGAAGCGAGGGTGGTTTTGCTTGTTGGGGGGGTTGGGGGGTTGGGGGGTAGTGGGGGGATGTGGTTCTTTTGGTGTGGTGGTTGAGAAGGAAGTGAAGCGGTAGAAGTTGTGGTTGGTGTAGTTGCTCCAGGAGGGGATTTGGCAGTGGTGGTGGGTTGTAGTAGTAGTACTTTACTAATAGTAGTAGTAGTAGTACTGTAGTAGTAGTAGTATTGTAGTAGTAGTAGTGTTAATAGATATAATAGTAGTTGTAGTACTGTAGTAGGAGTAGTAGTAGTAGCAGTTGTACTGTAGTGGTAGTAGTGTTAATAGATGTAATAGTAGTAATAGTAGTAACAGTCGTACGAGCAGCATTAGTAACTATATTAACGGCAATAGCGCTAGCTGTAATGGCGATAATAATCATAACGATAATAGCAGTAGCAGTAGTAATAGCAGAAGAAACAGGAGCAACGGCAGCAGTGTGGCCATGGAAATATTTATGATGATAGTAGTGGTAGTAGTAATCATGACAGTAGTAGTAGTAGCAGCAGTGGCTACAGCAAGCTTGATAGTATTTGTAATAGCTGTTATCTTGGTATTATGTACTAAATCACTAGCAGTAGCAGTGATAGTAACAAATAGAGTAACAGTAATAGTAACAATAGCAATAACAGAAACAGGAACAAAAGTAATGGTGATAGTATCAATTTTCGCAGCTGATGTAACTGTAATAATACTTCTAATAGTAATGATAATTATAACATTAAATAACATCAAAATAAGTGATAACAATAATACTAGACCTGAAGACATCGATCAAAAAAACAATAAAAAATAAACAAAATAGCAAGTAGCATTCCCGACGCAGGCATTCGTACCGAAAAGACCGCGTAGGGACTCACGTACTTGAGTGAGAGAGAGAGAGAGAGAGAGAGAGAGAGAGAGAGAGAGAGAGAGAGAGAGAGAGAGAGAGAGAGAGAGAGAGAGCGAGAAAGAGAGAGAACGAGAGAGCGAGCGAGAAAGAGAGAGAACGAGAGAAAGAGCGAGAGAGCGAGCGAGAAAGAGAGAACGAGAGAAAGAGCGAGCGAGCGAGAGAGAGAGAGAGAGAGAAAGAGCGAGAAAGAGAGAGAAGGAGAGAAAGAGAGAGGGTTGCGAGGTCATCAAGCGATTCAGACGGGGGTTAAAAGGCCAGCGAGATGACCTCTGGTGATGCCATGCGCAGATTTAAACCTTTCAACAGGCTAGTCTATGCGGTCGATGCTGGCCAGGCCTGCAGTCACCATCACGGCAAGCCTGAGGGCGTGACAGGACCGCCCTTCCGAATGACATCACCGTTGCATGTTGCAAGTGCGAGGCTCAATTGTTCGCGTTTCTCTTATCTTATCGTGGGTCCACTTCACCGTAGCGGGATGCTGTGATTTACGATCTTTGTGGCATTAGTATATTTAAGTATGCTTGCCACATAGTCGTGCTTTGTGTGTTTTTCTGTCGCGCGGTTCTTATCTGGTGACACGTCTAGTAATGTCTTGATTTGAATTGTTGATATAAACGCAAAATAATTTAATTCTATTTTCTAGATCTCGTACAAGTCGCTGGGATGTCACTGTCTACGAAGTGAGTCATCTTACGTAACAACACATTCATAATAAGTCAGATTCAATTCCACCTTCATTATACTAAAAACCCTGACTAAAGTGTAATCACCATACATGCATCACCTTATCATCTCTCCAATACGTGACCCTGTCTTAAGATGCTCGCAAATAAGTTAAATACGTGTCAAGCAACGGCGAACTCTTTCACGGGAATATCTGTTTGTTCTCTTTTGTTGTGATGTCTCCGAGTGTGCGCTGGTAAGTGGAGCCATCGCGACAAATATGTGTTGTGAATTATGCAACATAGCACGGCAGTCGACGCCCTGCTTGCTAATGTTATTGCAAGGGCAACATTCGCATGGCTCCTTTAAAATCACGCACACGCACACATGGTTCCTATTCATCCTCTACTAGCATCTACACGAGTGCGCTAAAAGCATGTCCGTGCTTGTGAAGAGACGCCGGCGAGCAGATAGGCAGACACAGATGCATACGAAGAGAGATAGAGAAGGAGGGAGAAAGAGAAGGAAAGGGAGAGGGAGAGGGAGAAGGAGAGGGAGAGGGAGGAGGGAGGGAGGGAGGGAGGGAGGGAGGGAAGGAGAGAGAGAGAGAGAGAGAGAGAGAGAGAGAGAGAGAGAGAGAGAGAGAGAGAGAGAGAGAGAGAGGAGCGAGAATAATGAAAACTGGGAATCACATATCCCCAGTAAAGTCCCTGGTTGGTTACGTGCCAAGCCACTGGTAATACGGCTGACAAACAAATCAAACAGCCACCTCGATTGCCTGTGTTTCTGTTGTTCCGCGAAGACAGTCTGATTGGCCTTGTTACCACGACGCTAAGTAGGTCCCCTTGTTCTTGGTCAGTTGCCATAATCGTCCTCGAAGTAGAGGTTCCTGCGTCATCGGGTGAGTTGGATTGACAGGGTATTGACGTCGATGGAAAGGGATTGCGTTAGGTCAGGTCGAAGGGCGATCTCGCGTCGGCCGCTGCTGGTATTCTGTTAACGAGACATCGGCCTTGTCATCAGAAGCCCTTGTCACAGGAGCGATATCGAGGGCTGACGTCGAGAGATGTGGCGTGGAGGAACAAGTGTCAGGCGGAAGTGCAGGAAATGCCACATCATCAGTTTTACGATGCGATAGAGCAGGGTGCCTCGAGTCTCGGTTGCGTTTTGTTCTTTCGAGAGCACATAGAGAGGAGCGCTGTTGAGTGTGTTATCTTGAACGCGTCAGCATGTCCGGAGATGTCAGGAACTGCGCTTAAAATGCTACAAGTCTCTTCAACATGGGTTGCTTTTCAACGTCAGTTCTCTATTCATTGGTCTTTTACCTAGTGCGTCCCAATAAATAAGAAAGTAAATGAAGCAAAAAAAAAACAAAAGAAAAAAAAAAAATTAAAAAAATAAATCCAGTGACTATACATACCTGGCTCCATCATACCACTTCCAGACCTCATACGCTTTCGAAAAAGAATCTAATTTGTTCTTTTCCGGTGTTGTTGGTGTCATGCTTGCGCAGTTCATAAGCACCTCAGGAGGTTTCCAGCGTGGAAAGTCATTGCCTGGAGGGTCAGGGTTCGTCTGCGTATGGTGAGAGGGAAGTAAAATCCATTTTTGTGTTCCTTTTTTGTTTTTGTTGTTAAAAGCTGTTTGAATAAAATAAGGGAGTGGGAAAAGGAGCGAAGAAGGTAAGGAGAGCGAGAGAGAGAGAGAGAGAGAGGGTAGAAAGGGAGGGAGTGAGGGAGGGAGAGAGAGATAGAGAGAGAAATAGAAAGAGAGAGAGAGAAATAGAGAGAGAGGGAGAGAGAGAGAGAGAGGAAAGGAGGAAAAAATCCCATATCCATTTTCCATATACACGCAGCCCAAGCCACCAGAGATTCGCCAATCCGCAGCGCCCTTTGATCATGCATGGGGAAGAGGGAGCGGGTGAGGGGAAAGAGGGAGCGGGTGAGGGGAAAGAGGGAGCGGGTGAGGGGAAAGAGGGAGCGGGTGAGAGGAAAGGGGACAGAATGCCAGGTCTATAAGATAAGGGTGACTATAAGAATAATAGAACCACATAGTACTAAATAAAGGGCTCAGAAGAAGGGGACAGTGTATCAGGGCTATAGGTAAGGATGATTATAGGAATGAGAGAACCATAGAATACTTCAATATATGGGCTAAAAAGTATGTATAGGAGTTCATCAGTAACTCAGCACACATGACTCTCTACTCATAGGGCGGAGACAAAGTTTTCTGGTCTATTGGGAAGGTAAGATGATAGGAATGAGAGAAATACTGTATTAAGAATATATATATATGTATATATATACATATATATATATATATATATATATATATGTATATATATATATATATATATATATATATATATATATATATATATATATATGTATATATATATATATATATATATATATATATATATATATATATATATATATATATATGTATACATATATAATATATATATATATATATATATATATATATATATATATATATATATATATATATATATATATATATATATATATATATATATATATAAGGAAAAAAAGTGTATTGAAGCCAAGAAGGAGGGGACAGGGTATCATGTCTACATGATAAAATAGCCTATAGGATTGAAAGAACCATAGAGTACTTACAGATACAGTACAGTATACAGTTTCACAGTATACATTACTCCATCGTCATACTAGGGCGTCGCATCTGCCTGTAAGTGACGGGAAGAGATAAGGGGAGAGAGAGGAGTGACGGTGGGGGAGAAAATCAACATGATGAGAGGAAATGTCAACAAGAAGGAGGAAATAAAGGTGATACTGCAGGGGAAAATTCAGCGCTGTGGGGGGGAGGAGGAGGAGGGGGGGGAGGGGGGGAGAAGGTGGTAAGATCGGGGGGGAGAGAACTCAACTAGGGGAAAAATCAACATGACGAGTATTGTGTTTACATGCCAAGGCGACGAGTCAGAATATCGGAAAGGAATGAAATGAAACAACCATCTGTTTATTTTATTTTTATTTTTTGGAGGGAAAAGGTAAATGGGAGAAGGGCTGAGAAACATAACAAGGTGAAGGCTCCAAGGTATAGTTTCCCTATGACAGGGACTTGGCATCTTCTGGAAGTGCGCCCGATATTAATGGAACGAGTAAAAGGGAGGGAGAGGGACAGACAACAATACAGGTAGGGTTTAGAAGAGGAGGATGTTAGGTAGAACACACACACACACGCACATGTGCACACACACACACACATATATACATAGACACGCACACACACACACACACACACACACGCAGACACACACACACACACACACACACACACACACACACAAGTAATAAACGAGGGAAAAGGGGAAGGGAAACGTAAATGGATGACATATATATATATATATATATATATATATATATATATATATATATAAATATTATCTTAATTTATAGTAGACATTGTGTGATGTTTGTTACAATAGGTTTACACCAACCGCAACACAGACATTGACATAGGTGCGTATACAGACATATAGTACAGACATACACCGAAAAGAGTATCACGCAGTTTCTATCTAGTAGCAGCCAACTCTTCTGCTCGATATAACCTGTCGCTTTGAACATTCCGTGTCACACTTGATACGCGACCTTCCAGATATAGATCTTGCAAAAAGTTCACCCTGCAAACGCAAAATCAAGGTAAAAATTCAGTTTGCCTATTTCTGGTCTACTAGCCACGCAGGCAGCCAAGCGTGAATATACTTGCATGTTTGATTTGCGTTTTATGCTAATCTCTAACACTTATTGCTCGATTTGGTCTTTGTCAACTGCTTAGGTATCGAGTCACGTGTACGGATGCTGAAGATAGCAATGCACCGACACTTTGTTGAGTGATTTACTAAAATTGCGACGTCGTTCTTGTCAAAATATGGTATGGAATTTTTACTCGAGTTTAAAATAAGTTCGTAGGTAATATACTACTGCACCTACATCAATTCCGTGTTTTTTTCGTAAGAACATGGTCTCGCACATTGATTTTTTATGCGTCAGCTTTCATAAAAAAAGCTTTACCATCCTGTAACCATTATATCCCCGGCAGTTACACGTCATAAAACATTTTTTCGTCCCAATGCACTTCAAAAGATTGACCCGTCCGTTGCAAAAAGATGCAGATTTCAAGAGCGGCGCTCAGACATTGTGTGGCAGAGTGGTGTCTGAGCCTCTTGAGGACACAAAAGCCCCCAAACCCGTCTTGAGTAACACTTCAGGACAGTGTACATAAAAGTATCATTATCCGAGAGACCTGAAACTTCCTTTCTCCCTCACCAACCACCCTTTACACACACCCTCCCTCCCTCCTTCCCTCCCCCATCATCCCGCTCTCGCTTCCCGCGGCTGTTTGGCGAACGATGGTCGAATGCGCCTGCTCCGTCGATAGGATGAGCCAATGGGAGGGAGGGAGGAGGGGGAAAGCCCTGCCTGGCGTACGATAACCACTATTCCGCTATTAACGATCATTTCACCTTCTCGTTTCCTTAAAATAGTAATTACCGCATAAAAAAACACTTATTCCTCCAGGATAGCTGTATGATATAACAATAGAGGTACTGTATTACACTCAAGGGCCGAAATTTCCCAAGAAACGAGTGTGTAAAATGTGAGAAAACATTCCCTATATAGACGGACCGCCTCCGAATCTAGCGTAGTGTTGTGCGAGAGTTCGGTCTGTGTAAAACTGTCTGTGGCTGTGGTGGTTGGACAGCTGCTGCAGTGGAGTTTGCAGCTGTGTTGAGTTCGTGCAGCTGTGTTGGGATATTTGCAAACCTACCGGAAGTGACAACACCTGTTACGCGGACCCGTCATCAGTTTTTTTTATTAGTATTTGGTATGTAATATCATTGACGTTTGTTTTGATAATAATTATTTATAGCCAGTGCAGATTTGTATCAATCACTGTTTGGATGCATTGCACAGCTGTATGATTCTGATTAATATGTACTTTTTTCTGTCTGTTTGGATTAATCTAATGACAAAATAATTTTCATCGAGCCAGTCATTACAAGCTAATAACTTAATGCCATTAGCTTTATAATTAATTACATATAACACAATAACCACCTGAATTACACTTTATACAGGTGTCTAGTCAGACCGCGTAAGTAATTACTAGTTTTAGTAATTGCTATATTTTACAACTCTAACCTAACAATTGACATGGCCAGTATTAACTTAGGTGTTGCATCGTGCAGTTGCTTAGTTGCAGTGTTTGAGCATGTCATTGTTGCCCCGTTCGACATGCAAGTACCTTCTCTTAAGTGAATATTGGGTTTCACGAATCTGTTTCCCTTGTTCTCGTTTCCGCCGTTGTTGTAATCATATGCGCATTTATAATATGATGTTTTCTGAATAATAAGTGTTTGCCATATCATTCATTTTATTTGTGTCTCTCTCCAGTGTGTCTTTTGCATTCATTGTGAAGGTAAAGCGATTACGACTGCGTGAATAGGCAGCTAAGTGGTTCCCGGGTTTGGAGTTTCGCTTTAAATTTCATAATTATCAGTTTTAGGTTTCCTCGTACCTTCGCCGCATCCCTACCTTCGTCCCTCCCCCCCCCCCGCCTCATTTCACCTGAGGAAAGTCTGTTGTGAGGATGGGTGGGGCTTGTAGACGGAAGTGTGGGAGGGAGGGAAAGGGAAGGGGGTTGGGTGGAAAGGAGGAAGTAAGCAGGGCTTGTGGAGGAAAGGAAGAAAGGGTAGGGAAGCGGAGGGAGGACAAAAGGGAAAAGGTGGGAGGGAAGGGGGTGTTGGAAGAAAGGAGAGAAAATTGAAGGAAGTGGAGTTTATGTAGGATGGAAGGAGGGGGAGGAAGGGAGTGGGGCTTGTGTGGGACGAGATAAAGGGAAGGGAAGGGAGGGAAGATGGGGATTTCTGGGGGGAGGAAGGGATGGATGGATGGAAGGATGGATGGATGGATGGATGGATGGATGGATACATTAATGAATGAATGAATGTATGGAAGGATGGAAGGATGGAAGGATGGGGACTTGTGGAAAGAGAGGGAGAGAGGGAGGGAGGGGGGGTTCGATGAGAGAGGAGAGGAGAGGAGGTGAGGGTGAGCGCCCTAAGTGACTCATCCCTCCCACCCATCGCTGGTGTCACTGCCGTTCACTGCTGGCAATGTTGGGAGTCACTGACCCACCATGACGTGTCGGTGTACTGTTATGGGGTCGCGATGTTTCTTTGTCAGGCTGGAGTTTTTTGCTTTCTTTTTGTCTTGTTCTTTTTTACCACTGTCATTATTATATTTACTGCTACGGGTGCTACGGGTTCACCAACACCACTACCACCATCATCATCACCACCACCACTATCACCATCACCACCACCACCATCATCATCATCATCACCATCATCATTACCATCGCCACCATCATAATCACCATCATCATCACCACCACCACTATCACCATCATTACCACCACCATCATCATTACCATCACCATCATCATCATCATTACCATCGCCACCATCATAATCATCATCATCATCATCATCACCACCACCATCACCACTACTATCACCATCTTTCGTTTTCATATCCTTTTTTGTGTTCTGATCTTGGCGTTGTTTGACATTCATTATAAATAAATAAATAAATATATATATATATATATATATATATATGTATAAATATATTATCTTTTAGTCGATTGAAAGTCTTATCAATACTAAATAACCTTGCCAATTCACTGCTTCCGGTGGCGAGTCAGAGCTTAAACACGCAAGCAGGCAAGCGCAGACAAGCAGGCGGCAGACAAGACAAGCAGACTTTCATGCAAGCGAAAATAAAAATTGATATTCAGACTCAGGACAGACATGGATAGGGATTAGAAATGAATAAGAAAAAAAAATCGACCGAAATTAAGTAAAGGAAATGAAAGTGAGATGCACTACGACTAAGAATGGAATTAGTTACGATTAAGCACGAAAATACGACGACTGGGAAGTATCCCGACAAACTATTCCCGACAGGAACAAACGAGGGAGAAATGCAAGCACGTCCGTAGACGCCGAGACATGCAGGCAAGCGGTAAAGCGGCCATTAAAACTTGATGCATTAGGGATGCGCCCACTGGACCGGAAACGAACGAAAACAGAAACCGTTTTTGGAAGGATTTTCGTACTCACACGTACACGCACATGCAGGCGTAACCACACTCACGCACACGCACACACCTCCACCCACCTACCCACACCCACACCCACACCTCTACCCACACCTCTACCCACACCCGCACACCCACCTACCTACCTACCTACCTACCACAATCCACCCAACGCTTCCCCCCTCCCTTCCCCTACTCCCCTACCCCCCCACCCCCCCCTTCCACCAAATTCCTTCATCCGACAGCCTCTAAACCCTTTTAATGCGTCGTGCTAATTCCCATCCCTTAGTGAATTACGTTCTAATGAGGAACGTAATGCCGGGGGATTTATTGTATATCGTTCGCTGCTACGACGATGGTTCGGAAGATTCGCTATAACGGGGTTCGACGGGTTCAGTCGTGGGGAGGGGTGGGGGGTGGGAGGGAGGAGGAGGCTCGTGTTTGTGTAGATATTTACTATTGATTAATTAATTTACCGTTAGTAATGGTATTTCTTTATATTATGGTTGGTAGTATCTTTGTTCATTTCTATTCTAGTATTCTAATTATAGTAATGTTTGTAATTATGCTGACCATGATTGTTATAGTTATTGTCAGTAATGTTAGTTATTTTTGTAATTATCGATATTAATCTTAATAGTACCATTGTTATTGATATGGTAATTGTAGAGGTAATCGTAGTATTAATGTTAACAATTATCATTATCGTAATCATAGGATTGATTACGACTTCGAGCCGGACGAAGTCTATTAACAAAAATTTGAATCTTTTTTTAACACTGGAAGGCGATTTAGGCTGATTCATATGTTGAAATTTTAAACATAGTAATGAGAACTCTCCCTCTCTCTCTTTCTCCATCCCTCCCTCCCTCCTCTCCCTTTTCCCCTTGTTTCCCTCCCTCTTTCTCTCCCTCCTCTTCCACTCTCCGTCCCTCTTCCACACCCTTTACCTCCCTGCTCCCTCCTCCACCCCTCTCTTTCTCTTTCTCTCTCTCCTGTCTCATCCACCCCCTCTCCCTTACTGCTCCCCTCCTGCCTCTTCCACCCCTTCTCTTTCCCTCCCTCCTACCTCTTCCACCCCCTCTCCTACCCTCCTTTCCTCCCTCTCTCCCTCCCTCCTACCTCTTCCACCCCCTCTCCTACCCTCCTTCCCTCCCTCCCTCCCTCCCTCTTACCTCTTTCACCCCCTCTCCCTCACTCCTTCCCTCCTTCACCCCCTCTCCTTCCCTCCCTCCTTCACAGCCGCAATATCCCTCCTTGTTCTGATGTTTGCCGAGTCTGCCAGAAGTTACATGTGCGCTGCCGATGATGAAACAGAAGCGAGGGGCGGTAATAAGAGTAAATTGTGCGGAAAAAGAAAGAAAGGACTAGAAACAGAAGTAAGCAAGGTCGGGGGAAGAAGAGGTGAGGAAGAGGAAGAAAGAGGAATGGAAAAAGGTCAAAGGTCAAGAGAAGGGAGAAAAAGGGATCTGGGTGGGCTTACAGAGCTGAAGTTGATGGGTCAAGGAGCTTAAAGACCTGAGGCTAAAAAGCTAGGATTTGAAGAAAGAGAAAAAGAAAGTAAAGAAGAAAGAAAAGTGGGGATATCTGTAGGAGGAATGATAATGATAATAATATAAATGATAATGATAATGATCATAAGAATGATAGATATGATAATAATAATGATAACGATAATAATGATGAGGATAATAATAATATTAATAATGATAATAATAATATTAATAATGATAATAATAATAATAATGATGATAATAATGATGGTGATAATAATGATAAGTATGAGGAGAAGGAGGAGAAGACTAAGAAGAAAAAGAAAAGGAAGAAGAAAAATAACATGGACAGAATGACAACGACAAGAAACCCAGTAAATAACAAACAAAGAAAAGAATGGAGAGAACAGGAGATAGAGGAAGTAATATAGAAAGAGAGAAAAGTAAAGAATAAAGAGAAAAAGAGATGAATCACAAGACGTCAGACGCCGAGGATAGAATATTCCAGAAGTGGAGGAGAATGATAGATAAAAGGAAGAAGCGATGTTGAATGCGAGAAATCGGGAACTTCAACAGAGTGACAGCCAGCGACCACTCAGAATTTGAGAAGTTTAAGAAGATTTCTCTTCTTACTCCCTCCCCTCAAAGGAGAAAGAGAGAGAGAGAGAGAGAGAGAGAGAGAGAGAGAGAGAGAGAGAGAGAGAGAGAGAGAGTATAGTAAGGGAATAGAAAGGGAAAATCTCAGAAACTAATAATATACAGACGGGAGGGCGATGGCAAAACTATATACCAATCAGCACACGCAGAAACAAACAGATGTATTGATTATGTCTAGTCATTACCAGCTATTTCCGTCCACTGTAGGGCAAGGCACTTCCCTAATTCTCTTTGTTTGTTTTACAATAGATTTAACACGTTGAATGGGCTGTGGCCACGGCCTCGCATCTGTTTCCGTGAGGTAACAGATCTACATATAGATATGAATCTCTTTCTCTCATTCTCTCTCTCTCTCACACACTCACGCACTCACGCACACACACACACACACACACACACACACACACACACACACACACACACACACACACACACACACAAACACGCACACAAACAGGAGAAACGAAATCTACAAAAACAAAGAGAGAGAGAGAGAGAAAACGGAAAAGAGAAGGTTAGCCGAGAGGGGAACGGGCGAGTGAGGGGAGGGGACTGATGGTCTGGAAAGAAATGCCGGATTAGTAGGTCGAATCCGGTGCAAGGGCGAACCGAGGTGGAGGTGAGGGGGGGGGACCGAGGTGGAGGTGAGGGGGGGGGACCGAGGTGGAGGTGAGGGGGGACCGAGGTGGAGGTGGGGGTGGCCGTGGTTGAGGTGGGGGTGGGGGCCGAGGAGGAGGTGGGAGAGACCGAGGAGGAGGTGGGGATGACCGTCAAGGAGGAGATGGTGGTGGCCGAGGAGGAGGTTGGGGATCAAGGAGGAGGTGGGGGGCCGAGGAGCGGGTATGGGTGGCCGAGGAGGGGGTGGGGGATTCAAGGAGGAGTGGGGGCGGCCAAGGAGGAGGAGACTGAAGTCATGTTGGTGATGAATGAGAGAGAGAAAGGAAATGAAAGAAAGAAACGGTGGAGTAGAGAAAACATATCAAAGGTGATGACATACGTAATGTTAATGATAAGAGGAACAATGATGATAATCATGAGAACAACTGAATTAATGATAATAATGACTATGGTGATACCAAGAACAATAATAAGAATGACGATAACAGTAACAACAATGATAATTATCATATCAGTAATGATGATAACAATACAGCAATAATAACAGCTATATAACTAAGGATAACAATAATAACAATAACTAGAGTTACAGCTGCACTTATCATGAAAACCGCAACAAAAACAATAATAATGATAATGATAATCATAGTAACAACCATAATGATTGTAACAATGATAATGGAAGCGACAAAAAAACATATTCGTGTTAGTAGTAGATTAGTTTTATAAGGAAAGGCTTATAAGCTACAATTTCGTTTTTCTTTTTTACATGTGAATATTAAGCGATATTGGGAATGGGCGCCATGCTGTACGCTTCGAGCAACATCCAGATAACAAATAATTTTCGTTGCCACAGTATGCTACACACAGAGATATAATTATCTATTTATCTATCTATATTTATGATTTGCATTTTACTATTTTTTTTCTTATTTAGCGTAATTGTAACCACCAGAGAAAATGAATAAAAATGTATCAGATTTATCAAAATACGAGAAAAAGTCACGTTTCCCCACAAGATCTATTTACATCACACACACACACACACACACACACACACACGCACGCACACACACGACACAACACACGCACACAAACCCACAAAGAAAGAAAGAAAGAAAAAAAACGCACACAAACACACACAAACGCCCTCCCCTCATACACACGCACACACACACACACAAATGATTGGCTTCTGTAACAGTCGTCCACACTCGACGACGAGAATACGGTTCAGGTGCAGTTAAGCCTAGACAGAGCAGTTCCCAAGGGTGGAAGCAAACGAAATAATGGTAGAGAGAAACCGAGTCTTCGGCTTCTCTCTTCGAAGTCGCCACACAATAACGTTCTCATCACCTTGAGAGCTTCTCCTTTTTTGTTTTTTTTAGGGGGTGAGTGGGTGGGTGGGGGTGGGGGGGATAGGCATGTGTTATATAATGTTTTTTTTGTTTGATTTTGTTTTTCGTATTGAATTGTTGGATTTTAGGAGGTTGTGTCAACATGTATGTGAGGGGTTGGGGGTTGGGGGTGGGGTTATTAAACCTGTGTTTGTGTTTGTGTTTGTATGTCCACGCAATGTTAAAGTTAATTTTGTATAGACAATTTCTTTCGTTGCGCTTCATTCCCTCACTTCTCTTTTATTTATTTATTTATCTATTTTTTTTATTCACCGCACTTGCCTCTCCTCTCTTAATTCTGTCTTCCTCTTACCGCCGCTTTCCTTTTTTTTGGATCGACGCCAGGATCCAATTAATATGAGGAACGCCTCATTTGCCTTTAATATTGCATAATGGGTATGAGGGAACAGCGATCATTACACGAATTAGAAGCGCCTTTTGCATCTCCTTAATTTGGAGGCATAAAAGTTTTTTTTTAACAAATGGATCGTGTAATGTTATGGCAGTTATTATCATGCTATTTGGGAAACACTAGTGAAAATAATACTATTAATATAGAACACGTGTGTCTGTGTGTATGTCTATGAGTTCGCGTATGTGTATGTTTGCATATATGCACATAAACCTAGAAATAGTTAAACTGGTTTGAAGGAATACAATTTCGTAACAGTACAGACATCAGCTTTATATATATCATATTCTCACTGAGAATAATGAATGAAATTGACTACAGACGCGTTTTCATTTATTCAAACACAATCTGTATAAATTTTATTTGCAAGTTACGAGTATATCGTATTTAATTGAAATATATAGATGAAAGAGAATATATATATATATAAAAAAGGAAAACAAAAACAAATGCACAGGAAATAAAATAAAACCGCCCGCCAGAACAGTTTCACAGAAGTTCAGAATTTGTAGATATTCATCCGACAAAATCATGATCCAATTTGTTGAACGAAATACCAAACGGTTAGGATTACTATGTATCACAGACTATTAAGCCAAGAGTTGTTATACTGCAAACAGTTACCGATCTAACCAAATAGCCTTTGTTGTAATATGAACGGACTTTGTGTTGCTCAGCTCGAATGGAAATTTTAAGCATCATTATCCCTGGGGTTGTCGACGTGAGTGTGTTCGTGAAAATATATATATATATTGTGATTTAGTATAAGGGTGAAATAGCGATGGCATTAAAGAGGGTAATTATAATACCATATAAGCTCTGCTAATAATGATAATAAAGGTAGTGTACATTACATAAATAGTGGTGAGGAAACTTTAAGTTGTGATGAAAATAATGATCATACTGTTGCCCATACTATTTTATTTTTGGATGATAACGTAAATTATATGTGATCATAACAACTATAATCATGGCAATAAACATAAATCCTTTATGATGAAGAGTCAAAAGAAGAACAAAAACGACCTCTCTTTACAAACAAACAAACAGATGATATTAATATTTATCCCATATTTTTATGTGATGTTAATATCGTTTCTTGTTATTCTTCAACCCTTTCCTTATAAATTTCATCTCATTGATTATGTTATTATTACTAGTAATACTACTGTTATTATGATTATTGTAATCTCTGTATGTTCAATTTTTCTTGGTTTCATTCTCTCATTCCTGTTATCATTACCATTATTTTCATCATTATCGCTATTTCAAGGATGTCCTCTTTTGAATCAGAAGCCTTTCCGATTCGCTCTTTTATCTAATCTCTTCACAAAACTTCCTTCTTTCCCCTTGCCTCTTACCCCCACCCCCCAACCTCACCGTCTGTCTGAGGCCAGAGACCCATGGGGCAAGCGCGACGCCTTCAAGGCATTTCCAAAACAAGGTGTCGGCTGCATCAGACACCGCCGTGTATTGAGCGGGAACTTACCTTACCTGTCCAGGTAGCAAGGATCTGCGGTCAGTTCGCCTTTCCCGTACATGCTACCGACCCGCGTGTCTTCATTAGTGTGCTAGAAATACATGATGTCCTCATTAGGGGTCACTACTCTAATGATAAAACTCCAGCACACGCAAAATCGTGTTATTCTCATTATATATTTACAAACACGCACACGCACACACACACGCACATGCACACACAAACACACGCGCGCGCGCACACACACACGCACACATATATATAATCCACTGTGATAGGAAACTTAGTTTTCAGTTCTTGTTTGTTCTGCCGGAGTTTCTGTGTCCAACCTGCCGAGTGAATTTGGTCTGATTGGGTTGATGGTTTGTTGTGCTTGTATGGTTTGTGACATCTGGTTTGTGGGTGTTTTGGTAGTCTCTGGTGAATGTTTTGTAATATATTGTTTCTGTATGTGCTTGATGGTGTTTGCTGTATGATATGTGGACCTCTTAAGTGGTTGATGACCTTTCTTCTTGTGATTTGCGTTTCATGACTTATTCATGTGTAATGTTGTAACCCTTTGTGCGTATTAATATGGCCAGATTTTATATGGTTTGGACCCTAAATTTCGTATGGTTTGTCCCTTGATACGATGCAATTAGTCGCCCTATTCGTTTGCTCCCCAAAATGACGTAGTTTGTGGAATCTAATATGTTTTAATCTAATCCAGCTCTTCCCCTCGGATCTGCTGGACGATGAATGGATAATTAGGTTGAGATTAATTTTGCATTTGCAAGAACATATTGCGCTTGCAAGCAGAGCGGTGATTACGTGGTCATCAGTGGCTGTGGCAGATGGCGTAGCAAATGGTAAGGGAGATGGAACCGAGAGGGGAGAGGAGAAAGGAGGAAGAGAAGAAAAGGAAACGAAGGTTAAGAAAAAGAAAAGCAAAAAGAAGTGAAGGGAAGAGAAGAGAAAGTGGGGAAAGAGAAAGAGAAAGAGAGCGAGAGAGATGAAAATACTGTAAATAATGGGAAACACTGATACATAAAAGCAGGGAGATAGACAAAGGAAGATAAGAGAACAGAGTAATTATGTTGTAAGATGCAGGATTTTAAAGACTAAATGAAGCTGATTTTGAAAGACGGAAAGAAAAGATGAACACAGGGGATGCACACAGAAACTCTAGCGTAAAGATGAATCCCCCCTCCCCCCACCAAGAAAAGAAAGAAAGAAAGAAAGAAAGAAAGAAAGAAAAGAAAAAAACACGGGGAGATGAACACAAAAAAAAAAAGAAAAAAAAAATGCTGAAAGACGAACATCTAGGAACACACGCAAGTAACATGACTATGGAAGAACCAACGCGGGGAAATTAACACACGGGAGCAAAGGCGGAGAGATAAAAAACATGCAGGAACACACACAAGGAAAATGACAGCGCGAGATCAAACACAGGTAATATAACGGGTATTACAAACGGACAAACGAGAAATGGATCGACTGCTCTTTTCAACAACAGATTAAAAGACAACATCAGCGAGTCAGCAACAGAGAAAAAAATTCAGTCTCCCAATAGAAAGAGACGGCCAAACAAACTCAACATGCAGAAATAGTTACAGAGTCTTTTTTTTTTAGGGAAAGTTACTGTTCCCGAGGGTCCAAGACTTGGCTTTGTAAAGAATGTGTTCAAACGGAAAGCGATTCGAGTTTATTGGTGTCCCTGTTAAGATCCCAAGTTGCAAGTAGGAGAAAAATGTTGCACCTTCTTTAAGAGAGAGAAGGAGATATAGACCGATATAAAGATTGACAGATAAAGATACACCTAGTAACATTCATGTCTATAGAATATGCACAGAGCACTCATGTTTCGCAGGGCAAGCTGAACGCGCGCGCGCACGCACGCATACACACACACACACAAAATACCGAAGGGGAAAAATATATATAAATTAACATCCACCAAAATGTGAATAGCGAACAAGGAGTACATCTAGGTTGTCATCTGTAAGCAAATATGTACGAATCGGGAGTTGGTTCTGTCCCTCTGGTAGTAAGTTTGTCACTGCGGGCCATTGGAGGCAGTGGTGGTCGAGGGTGTTGGCGATAGGACGGTGCACAGTTTACAGGAGGAGCAGTGAGGCACGACCTCTGCTCGGGAGACTTGCCACACTGGCCGGTATCTCAACCTGAGCCGAGCACTTACAGCATGGTAGATATAGAGGGACAGGGAGGGAGGAAGAGAGGGCGGGGGAGAGTAAGGGAGGAAGAGAGGGCGAGGGAAAGGGAGAGGGAGGGAGGAAGAGAGGACGAGAGAGAGAAAATTGGCTAAATTTTAGCCCAGCTGATGGAAAACTCGCTGCCCTCCAGAGATCAAACAACAAATGCCACTTGTGATCTAATGTTGGTTCATCGCAAAAGAAGAAGAAATAATACAAGAAGAAAAAGAAAACGCCCAGCGAATTTTTCTCATCTCGTCGCCAATATCGTCCTGGAAACGAAAGTGGAAAACAAAGACTAAGGAAGGAACAGGCGACCTGATGTCAAAGAGGACGGAAGAAAGTCTAAGAAGGATAGGCGGATGGACAGTCAGGAAGTTGCGATAAGAGGAGTGAGAAAATGGCGGGCAAATCGGGTAGTACGAATGCAAGAGGAAGAGGGACGATAAGATCAAGAGGAGGATGGGAGGAAGAGTAAATGGAAGAAGAAGCGATAGGAAGAGAGTGAGAGAGAGAGAGAGAAAGAGTAAGCAGTAAGGAGTAAGAGTAAAAAGTAAGATTAAGAGATGGAAATAGACGAAGTGGAAATAGTGACAGAGGTGAATAAGAGAGACGTCAGGGGAAAAAAATCCTAGTCTCTGTCTGAAGAATTCTAAACTCCGCTCCAAAATCTGAATATGAATTTTCGTAACTTCAGTCTTTCGCTATGACTCGTAGGTCTCCCCCAAGCCCCTCCACCCCCACCCCCCTTTGAGATGCAAATTCTCAGGAAATCGAAAGCTCGGATATTCGAAGTTATTGTCCAGGTTTGGATCATTTCCATTATTTTCCTCATGAACCGCCACCATTTCAACCCCCTCATGGATTCTTGTTATTTTTCCCTCGTGAATCACCACCCGTTTTCCCTCTCATGAACCATCGTCATTTTCTCCTCATAAAATCCGTTCATTTTCCCTTATGGATCACTGCCATATTTTCTCTCATGGATCACCGGTATTTTCCCTCATGTGATTAACGGGAATGTTAATGGGAATGAGTTATCTCTTGTTTTATGGGCGAAAGATGAGTGAGAGAAATAACGAGGTTAGAAAATAACAAAGGGAACTTTGTTAGCAAGCGAAAGGTGAAAGAAAGAGAAGGGTTATATAAACGAAGGAAAATGTCAAAGGTTACAGAGGAAGAAGGAGAAGGAAAAGAAGAAGGAGTAGGAGAGGAAAACGAGAAGTGGAGGAAAAAAAGGAAAAGAAGAAGAAGAAGGAGACGAAAGAACAAGAAGGGGAAGAGGTAAAGGAAAAGTAAGCAGAGAAAATAGAGGGGTAGGGGTAATGTAAAAAAAAGAAGGGATAAGAAAGAAGGAAAATATAAAATGACACCAAAGAATAATAATAAGAAAAAAATAGAAGTAATGAAAATAAATAGCAAGCAAAGGTGAGAGAGTGGAGGGGGAGGGGCGAGGAAGGGGGAGACGAGGGGACAGTGGAAGTAAAGGAGAGGGTTCAGGGGACTAGGGGTCCAGTGGGGTGGGGGGGGGGGGGGTAAAAACGAGGGGACAGGAAGGAAGGAAAATGTTAAAGGTCACAGTCTGAGTGTTGTTGACTTGGAATACTATCCATTTTAAAGGTTTCAATTCCAGTTTCATCTCGGGGTCGCGCCTTCACGGCCTCGGAAACCTTTGGGGGGGAGGGAGGGGAGAGGGTATATAGAGGTGGGGGATGGATAGGGAGAAGGGGAGATAAGGAGGATGAGAGGGTGGGAGAAAGATATAAGAGGAGAGAAGGAGGGAGGATGGGGGATATAAAGAGTGAGTGGTAGAAAGAAAGAGAGAGAGAGAGAGAGAGAGAGAGAGACAGACAGAGACATATATATATATATATATATATATATATATATATATATATATATATATATATATATATATATATATATATATATATATATATATATAGAGAGAGAGAGAGAGAGAGAGAGAGAGACATAGAGAGAGAGAGAGAGAGAGAGAGAGAGAGAGAGAGAGAGAGAGAGAGAGAGAGAGAGAGAGAGAGAGAGACGTATATATATATATATATATATATATATATATATAGAGAGAGAGAGAGAGAGAGAGAGAGAGAGAGAGAGAGAAAGAAAGAGAGTGAAAGAGAAGCAAGGAAGAGTCGAATTCCGAAAGCGAAGAAGATGAAGAGGGAGGAGGTCATGCACTGCTACGCATGGTGTGCATAGTGACATGTCGTCAGATTTCTACATCTTTTTTTCCACCCTAACATGTAAGACGTGACAGGGTCTGCCACGCCCCGACTCCCGCTGACTCATGATATCACCACGGGCGTACGCGCATTCACCCACTTGGTTATTCATCTAGTCACTCACGCCCACGCCACGCACATCACACGCACGCACGCACGCACATCACATGCACGCACACACACACAAACACACACACACACACATGCAGACACACATACACACACTCTCTCTCTCTCATATCTTATTACACCCTCTTCTTCAAACCAACTCACGTTACCTTCATAATACACATTAATTCTTATACTGCATTTACATCACAGTACCGCCTATCACGGGCTGCATTTCGCTCAGCTTCACTTCACTTGTTAAGCTTCAACTTCACACTTCACCTGTCCTGTGAGACTTACGCCCACCTTTGTACAGCGACACCCACGCCCACAAGGTCTTTGCACCCGTGGAGTGGAGTGTGAGTCGGTGGTTTTCTTATTGACATAATAACGGCATTGTTGTTTATGTATCACTGTTATTATTGTTGTTCAGTTATGTACCTATTTATTTTGGAGGTTCCTATTGGCTGCTGCCGTAAGTGCTTGCAGGTAGCAACTATGTTTAATTTGCTTTACACTCCTTTCACAAAGTAACTAGATTTGACTGGCTTTTGAGTCGACAGAATAGCTGGATTCAACTGGCTTTTGAATCATTTCACGAAGTAACTGGATTTGACCGGCAGGGATGACGCCACGGAAGGAAATTGGTTCTGACTGGATTGGAAGACAGAAGGAGTCCTACTTTTACTTCGCAATGATTCATGAGTTGTAATGAATCTGACTGTAGACACGAAGAGAGACTTTGGCCTTCCGATGGTTCATTAGTTGTAATGGGCCGTGACTCCGTCGCTTCATCAGTCCAGTACCAGCGCCGAGGTGCCATTAAGAACGGCACCTCGCGACGCTCTTCCCCTTCCAGCACTAATACCGTCGCATCAAAGAGAGAGAGAGAGAGAGAGAGAAAGAGGGAGAGGGAGAGGGAGAGGGAGAGGGAGAGAGAGAGAGAGAGAGAGAGAGAGAGAGAGAGAGAGAGAGGGAGAGGGAGGGAGAGAGAGAGAGAGAGAGAGAGAGCGACAGACACTAGGGTGTGCGTAGGCGGGGGAGACTATAGGTTGGGCGTGAGAAAATAACAGCATGGATATTTTCGTGCTATCCAGCGTGTGGGCGGCGACGCATAGATCCCCTCTTCCCCCACAAATGAAAAAAAAAAAAAAATGAAACCAACCATCCTTTGAGAGTAAAGAGTGGGCGTGCCGAACTTCGAAGGCGTGGGCTGCCTGCGAAACAACTCAAAGAGAGGGAGCAAAAACAAGGAGTGTAGTAGAGCAACAAAGGACCCGGCATTGTCAACGGCGGCGGATCGGCGTGTGAGCTCAAGGGAAGACCCGCCCATGATGTTTGTGTTGAGGAGATGTAAAGGAGGGACTCTGTTTACCTTGGGATTCTTCTTCAGTGGCTCACGCGGTGGGGAGCGAGGGAGGTGGGGGGGGGGGGGGGGTATACACGCCGGTTGAATGCACATAGATGTATGTACAAGGAGACAAGAGACATGAGAGGTAGTGGAGAGAGAGAGAGGGGGTGGGAAAGAGAGAGAGAGAGAGAAAGAGAGAGAGAGAGAGAGAGAGAGAGAGAGAGAATGGGAGGGAGGGAGGGCATGGAGGAAGATAGAGAGGGATAGGGAGAGAGAGAGAGAGAGAATAGGGAGGGGGGCATGGAGGAAGAGAGAGAGGGACAGGGAGGGTGAGAGAAAAAAGGGACAGGGAGAGAGAGAGAGAGAGAAAGAGGAGGAAAGGAAAAACAAAAACAAAACATCAGTCACCTTGCGTCACCTCCCTCTCCGTTACCCCGTTTCTCCCACTCCTCCCTTAGGTACCGCTAAGACGCTTTACTTTCCAGAATGTTTTGCGTCCACTTCTAGTCAACAAGATCATATATTCATATGTCTTCCCTTCTCGCCATCTTCGTATTCATTTATCATTTTCTGCGCTATCTTCTGTTTTCGTTGAGATATGATCTTCCCCTTCGCTTCATCATCGCCATCACCATCACCATCATCATCATCATCATCATCACCATCACCACCACCACCGACAAGCTCAATTTTCAACATGTTTCTTTGCATTCTAGAATAAAATATAGAGCTTACGGACGCAAAAATATGATCACCATCATAATCATCATATTATCGTTCCATTATAAGATCATATATCCAAACAACCACAAGTCATATAGAAAGATCCAACACACATCATTCAAGATCCATTTATTTACTTCCACAGCATGATATATTTTCACCAGTGGATGTATTCCTTTGTGATAAATCAGACACGATATTTCTTTTCCCCCGACGAACAAACAATACTTTTTTTCCCGTAAACAAAAGAGCGGTACCTTTACGTCTGAGTTACGTAGGGCAAGGGATGGGGTGGGGAGAGGGGATGTTGAAAACAAGAAGGGCGATTTTACCCTGTGTTTGTAAACGATCCTCGACCTAACTGACGAAGTTTCCCGGAACGCGTATTAATTATGTAGATTGGGTATTGTATTGACCATTAGTGTTAAGAACATCCGCATTACGAAAACAAACAGGTAATCAACAACATCCCCCCCCCCCTTCGCGCTGCCGTCACCACGTGCTGTGATTAATCGACGCATAAGCAAACTGTTCTAAGTGAAGTGATTTCTACCCCGGTAGAATTAATCACCGCACCAGGCGAGGCGAGAGTCGGGGGAGGGGGAGGGGGATGAGGGGAAAGGGGGAAAGGGAAAGTGGGAGTGTGAAGGGGAAATGGGAGGGGAGGAAAAGTGGAAGAGTTAGGGGAAAGGGGAATGGTAAAGGGGGAAAGGAAAGGGAGGATGAATGGAAGGAGAAGGGGGAAGAGGAAAAGAAAATGGGAAATGAGAGGGGAAGAGGATAAGGGGGAAGGAAGCGTAAAGAATAAAGGGAAAGGTAAGTGGGAGGGGGGATGAATGGAAAGAGAAGGGAAAAAGACCAGGAAAAGGGATAGAGAGAGAGGAAGGGGGTGGAAGAGGAGCTGGAGTTGAGCGGAAGGGGAATGGGAGTGAATAGGAAAGCGATGAGGAACGGGATGAAGGAAGGCCAGAGAAGCGGAAAGGGCGACGGCCGGAAAAGGGAGAAGGGGAAAG
>BOPN01004699.1:77500-80000 GCA_017312705.2 Penaeus japonicus
AGTGGGATGGAAAGAGGAGGAGGAGGAGGAGGAGGAAGGAAGGAATAAGATGAGGGGAAGGAGGAGGAGAAGGGGTTAGGGAAAGGGGGGAAGGAGGGTGAGGGGAGTAAAAAAGAAGAAGAGGAAAACAAGGAAGAAGAAGGAAAAAAATAAGTGAGGAAGCAGAAACACGAGATAGAAAAGAGAGAGAAAAAAGGAACAAGAATAGTGATACAAATAAAAGACAGGAGTAGGAAATATGAAAATTAAAATAACCCCATGAAAAGGAAAAACATACCAAAAAAAAAAAAAAAAAAATAAAAATAAAAAATAAAATAAAAAATAAAATAAAAAATAAAAATAAAAGAACAAACATTGATAAAGCGGACAGCACAGCAAAAGGCAAAGAGCAATGGCGGAGGATGATGAAAAAAGTAGAAATTCAATTGCACAGAATCTCATTTTCCTACAAGAACTATTGGATCGTGGGACGTTGTCTAAGGGGGCGGGGGGGGGGGGATAGGAGTCGCAGGGGGCCAGGGGGGAGGCAGCGGAGTGGCGGGGCGGGGGGGGGGGGGGCTGAGGAGGGGCAGGGGGGGGGGGGGGGGGGGGCAGAGGAGTGGCAGGGGATCTTGAAGATGGTGGAAGTGGGGGGGGGGAGGGGTGGGGTATGGAAGAGGGCGGTTTGAAGAAGAAATATGGGTGCGGTAGAAACGTGGGATGGTTTTTGTATGGAAGAGGGAGAGGGAAAGGAGGGGAGAGGAGGGGGCGGGGAGGGCAAAGAGAGAGTGAAAGAGAGAGAGAGGGAGAGTGTGTCTGTGTAAGTGTCTATATAAGTGTCTGTAAGTATGTGTGTGTGTGTGTTGATGTGTGTGAGTGAGTAAGTAAGTGAAAGAAAGAGAGAAAGAGAGAGAGAGAGAATAGGGAGAAAGGACGAGAATGAGGATGAGGTGTCTGCATTCCTGGCAGAGGGCCAAGGAGGAGGAGGAGGAGGAGGGTAGGTGAAAGGGGAGGGGGAGGGGGAGGAAGAAAAGGAAGAGGAGGCAGGGTGTGTCTCGCTCGGATATCCGTTGGGAAATCCGTGATTGAGATCAGGCCGAGATGTAGGTCACAGCTGAGGAGGAAAAGTAGGAAGAAGTGAAAGAAGATTAAAAGAGGGAAAAGGAGTAGGAGAGAAAGAGAGGAAGGGGATAGGGGGAGGGGAGAGGGGAGGGGAGGGGAGAGGGGATGGGGAAAGGGAAGGGGGGGAGGAAAAGAGGAAGAGAAAGAGTGAAAGAGTGAGAGAGTGAAAGAGTGAGAGAGTGTGTGAGAGAGAGAGAGAGAGAGAGAGAGAGAGAGAGAGAGAGTGAGTGAGTGAGAGAGAAAGAGAGAGTGAGATTGAGAACGAGAGAGAGAGAGAGAGAGAGAGAGAGAGAGAGAGAGAGAGAGAGAGAGAGAGAGAGAGAGAGAGAGAGAGAGAGAGAGAGAGAGAGAGAGAGAGAGAGAGAGAGAGAGAGAGAGAGAGAGAGAGAGAGAGAGAGAGAGAGAGAAATAAAGAGAGAGAGAGAGAAATAAAGAGAGAGAGAGAGAAAGAAAGAGATATATGCAAAAAAGATAGAGAGAGAGAGAAATCATATCCCTGACTTTCCTTGCATTTCCGGCCGCTTTGATCAAATAGTTAGTCAGTATACGCGATTCAGTCAGTCTCTGAAATGATTATAAAGAAGTAATATCACTCGCACGGAATATGATCATACTGTTCCAAAATCACGGCGTGAAATTAAGGCTAGAAAAAGAAAGTCATGGAAACTGATACTGCATTGGATCTAAATTCTTAAAATGTATTTACTTTCTTTGAAATTGACGAAGAATTTTTAAAAAGTCAGGTGATCATCCGCTGAAAAACGAGACATATATGAATATTTTGGAAATTGTTCGGGATTAGTTTTTCTACTTATCAACTTAAGCGGAAAATGCAATTACCAGTGCAGCAAGCTCATTGCACTGTAGCTCCAATATGTGCAATAGAATAAAGAGAGTTAAATCCTTTTCTGTAGAGAGTTTTTAAGCTAACCCTTTATTCAGTTGCATTCGAGAGTACCTTTATCATGAACCGCTCTTTCTGTTTTCGAATTTTGAAACCATTCTTAAAAAAAGGAGAAAAAGGTTATTAATTTCATTTGGATTTTGTTTCACACTCTTTGCACTTCCGACTGGGGGCTGGAGTTTTTTTTTCTTTATTTATTTATTTTTCTTAAAAAAGAAAAAAAAAATACTTCAAAGAGCGTGAAAGTTGAGATTAAGAACATAACTCATTACCTTTTTTCCCCTTTTTCTTTTTCTTTGTGTACGCGTACGTGAGTGTATCGCGCGCGCGGGGGTGTGTATGTGTGTGTGTTTGAATGCTATTTTATCCTTTCAGCTTTGTGTGTATGTTTGTGCTTTGTGAATGCCATTTTACACAACACTCATGCCAATCCAGCACATCCCTCACTCTCTCTCCAGTCTCGCCCACCCACACCCCCACCCTAGCCCCCTAACC
>BOPN01004699.1:85000-90000 GCA_017312705.2 Penaeus japonicus
TTTTTCTCCATTTTGTAATTCACGTGTATGAATACTTTCACAAATTCACGGTCGAATTGGCAAAGACCCTCGCGATTCCTTTTAGATTCCCCCCCCCCCCAAAAAAAAAAAAAAAAAAAAAAAAAAAAAAAAAAAAAAAAAAAAAAAAAAAAAAAAAAGAAGAAAGAAACCCCCATCAACCCCCAACCTCCTTCTCCCCCAAATAAATAATCTGGAAGTGGTCGTCATATTAACCACGCCAACTCCTGTAGTTCAGCTTTAAGAACTGACGCTGTAATGCTTTGTGAACTGTTTCGTACATGTGATGCCGGTTCGTGTGTCGTTCCATTTTTTTTGTGTGTGCTTCTTTTATGAAAGTTTTTTTTTTATCATTTAAAGAAGAAGGGCTTTTTATTTCTATATTTTCCCTTTGCATTCTTAATTATTCTGTTTTTTTTCTTTCTTTCTTTCTTCAAATCTTTCCATCCTTTTGTTGTTTTCTTTGTTGTTTAAAATTCGTTCGTTCTCGAGTCGTTTGTTTTGTTCCATTGTTCCTTAATGTTTACAGAAGAGCTATTCCTTGGTTGGGTTATCCCGTTCACCACCATGGCAACATAATGCGTCTATTGCTAACATACTCCATTATCCGAGTTTTTTTTATTTTTTTATTTCGTAATCCCTTTCCTCTGAGCCTGTAGGGTCTCCAGTGAGGCCGCCATCAAAAGCATCGTATTCTTATGTGTGACTGTAGAAAAGAACCTTTTTATGTGTGTTGCTGACCGATGAGAGAGACCTGACTGTATGGCTGTTTAAAAGAACCGTTTTTTGTGTCTTGTCAAAAAAGAGAAAAGAAAAAGAAAGTGTGGTTTTATAGAAGAGACGCTTTTATGTGTGTGTTACAGTTAGAAATATAACATTAAACTGACTGTATGACTGTATAAAATAACCGTTTTTGTGTATCTCTGTCCAAAGAAAGAAAAAAGAAAAGAAAAGCAAAGAAGAGAACACCCCCCCCAAAAAAAAAGAAAAAGAAAAAAAAAGAATACCATTTCTGGTCCTGAACATACTCGTCTCGTCACGGGGTCGGTCTTTTTACACTCGGTTCTTCCAGAAAGATTGTCCGCAAGATTTCCCCCCCCCCCCCTCCTGCATCATAGTTCGTATAACCAGAAGATTTAGCCGCAAGACATCCCTCTTCCACCTCCCCCCTCGCCTCCCTATTCTTCCTTCTCACCCTTTACCCCCCCTCCCGCCGTGGCTCACCTCGGAATCTCAAGGAGCGTCGATTTTGTGTCACTCTTATTGTTGACCTTCACAACAAGCTCGCTCGCCCGTGTCCCTCGATCGTTCAAACCGCATCTCCGGCTGTCTCCGAGCGAGTGGCACGGGGGCGGCGATTTTAGGTAATGTCGAGCTGGTGGGAATGTTCGGTCAAAGGAATATAAGTCCGTTTCTTTGACTTTGCTTCTCTGTTTTCTCTTTCTTTTGCCTTTTTTAAAATTTTTGTTTCATTTTCGTTCTCGTTCTTGTTCCGTATGTTTCTTTGTTTCTCTCTCGCCCTCTCCCTCCATTCCTCCTCCCCCTCTCTTATTCTCTTCTCCCTCTCTCTCTCTCTCCATCCCTCCTCCTTCCTCCCTCCCACCCACCCTCCCTCCCTCCTTCCCTCCCTCCCTCCCTCCCTCCCTCCCATCCTCCCTCCCTCCCCTCTCTTTCACTCTCGTTTTCAGAAATATTTCGCTTTTGCTGAACTGTTTTGGTGTCGGTTCGGATGTTGTTGCAATTTCCGTTCTTCTTTCGTAACGAGAGAAAAGTTTGGGATCTGGGCCTGGGTATGAAGCAGACGATCGACGGTGTGTTTGTCAGCCATATTCTAAGTCCCTAAGCGCGCCGTGTACATGACATGAACATGCCGCGGTTCTTATTCTAGAAGCGCGGGTTCGCGGCAAAAGCGTGGCAAATTCGTGGCAAATGCGTGGAAAGTATTGGAACAATCGTGGAAACTCCGTGGCAAGGGGGTAGGCTTGTCACGATAGTTACACGAGTGAAAAAAATCATATTTTTACTGTACTTTTTCTTACCAATACTTCATATGAGCATACTACGTTTGAAAAGTAATACCTATATTGGTTATATTAGGCATCATTGTCCTAGACACGGATTACAAACTCTTTTAGGAAAACATGGATTCTCTGCTGATTTTGAGTTTGTTTACCTTTTGGCGGACTTTTCGAAGGAGAGTGAAGTTAAATGAATGGTAAAAGTAGTCAGGGACGTAAAATTAAAGCATATAATTATATGAAATATGTATACATTAAATCTATATGTATGATATATTAAAAATGCGCATATATGTACAGTATATACAAAGATAAAATAAGGAAGATCTGTTCATAAACACACGATCCCTCTCATCCCGTTTGTTTTGATCGAGCGTAGAGTGAATTACCAACAGCGCGTTCGTGAAATGGTTGTCAATTCTTTAACTAGGAACAAGTACAACGACTGATTCATACCAAAATTGAAGTATCTTATGTTAGTGCTACCTATGATTGTTGTTTCTCTTATGAATTTGTCGTTTGGACAGTGTCATTCATCCGAAACATGTTAACTTTGGAACGGTTGGTAAACCTGAAGCAACTGCCGCAAACTTGCCACGCTTTTGCGTCCTAGAATACCGCATTCGTTACATGAACACGACATGGACATAACATGAACATGACATGGCCACGACACGCAGAAAACGTCTTAGAATACGGCTGTGTGTATGACAATGGGCGAGGTAGTCAGGAATGTCCCGCTCTATGGGGGGACAGTGAGGAGTTCCGGTGATATTCTGAAAATGGGCGGTAAAAATGAGAAGAGAAGAAACATGGTTCTATTTAATATGGAACCTGGAGAGATGGAATAATTAGAGAGAGAGAGAGAGAGAGAGAGAGAGAGAGAGAGAGAGAGAGAGAGAGAGAGAGAGAGAGAGAGAGACAGAGAGAGAGAAAGAAAGAGAAGAAAAGAAACAGCAGATAAGGTGACAGATAAAAGCAAGCGAGTGTATACGAGGGAAAGAAAGAAAGGAGACAGAATCAGGTCAGGTTTTCAGCTGGATTTCTCCCTCACACAGCCTTAATGCAGGACAAAGAAAAGTATTATTGCACCCTTTCTTACCTCCCTCTTACCCTTCCCAGACGCAGAAAACACATTTATCACACGCGCCTGTCACCGGTGGAACGAGGAACCTTTCACACTAAGGGTATTACCTCCACGACACTTTTATGTAATGTTGTTCCTCCAAGGTTATGTGAGAGAATGGCAGCTCTTCAGAATCCAACAATGAGATTTTCGTAGATCAAGGGAGAGACAACAAACTTTCTTTGAAGAATACGATTGGCTGTAGGTACTTGAAAATGAATCCTTTATTCCTAAAAATAATTGTGTAGTGATGAAAATTTTCGTTGAAAAACGCATATCCTAAAAACAAAAACAAAAAAACTATTAAGCAAACGGGATGATGGCAAAGTGACTCGCTGTTAATATTCTAAACATATACACTAAATGTTCACTCCAAAAAATGGACATTATCATATCCCATGGCAGCTTTGTACCCAAGAGAGGAACTGCAGTAATGTGTTGAGCGTTCTTACACAGGCTGCCTTGATGCATATTATTTTTTATTGTTTATTCAAATGGCTTCAGTGCGTCCGGCCTGTTCGGGAATAGAAGGGTGCGGGGTCAAACATTTCCTCACGACTCTATGAATATCATATTCATATTTCGTGCAGGAAAAAAAAAGAATATATATATATATATATATATGATTTCATATTCGAGTTGTTTCAGGAAACAGGAAACATGTCTGTTTCTGCCCCTCTTCCTTTCCAAGAGAAAAGAGTCAGGGATTCGAACATCGCCTACCTGCAGTTACAATGTCAAAAAAGAACGAAGCAACGACTTCGTGAAACAAAACACACGAGTTTCAGTTATTATCTTGAAGGTGTTTTGAAAAGTATTAATTTTACTTTCTAATATTGTGAGTTTTATCTTTATTCTTTTTTTTATATTTATTCTCTGTATATCATTAGTTTTTGTTGTTGCTCTAAGGATTAGCGTATTGAATTCGATGTGATAATGATAATAATAATGACAACAATAGTAATGACAACAGCATCAATGATGCTAATGATAATGATAAAGACGATTATGACAATAATGATAACGATTATGATAATGGTAATAATAATGATATTGATAACAATGACGATAGCAACAATAATGATTTTAATAATGATAATAAAGATAACCATCCTCATCATAATGATGATGATAATGACAATGATAATGATAATGATAATTATAATAATGATGCACACACAATAATGATAACAACGGTTACAATAAAAAAACAAAACAAAGATAATACCTCTATGGAAATAGTAATCATACTTTTACAAGAGTTTATCAATAATTCATTGATGCTAAAAATTCCGAAACTAGTAGCAGTAGCAAGTGTTGTGTCAGTAGTATTAATGATCATGTCAAAGATGATAGAAATGATGATGCTGTAACAATTCGTTATATGGATAACAACACCTGCGATGATAATGCTATTGCTACCGATGTTGCTTCTTATAATGAAATGCAGTGATGATCAATATTAATAATGGTGCCAAGGATAATGATACAAATGATGGTAATTAACACAACAACGACAATAATAGTATTGGCAATTATTGGAAGAGAGAGAGAGAGAGAGAGAGAGAGAGAGAGAGAGAGAGAGAGAGAGAGAGAGAGAGAGAGAGAGAGAGAGAGAGAGAGAGAGAGAGAGAGAGAGAGAGAGAGAGAGAGAGAAAGAAAATGTGTGTATGTGCGTAAGAAGAGAGAGAGAGGGTAAAAAAAAGAGCGACGGGGGGGGGGGGGGGGGGGATAGATATGAGATAGGCACAGAGGGAGAGTGGGTAGATAAGCAAATAAATATCAAGGTAGATAGATAAATAAATACCTAGGTAGACAGAGATAGAGCTCATAGTAGA